>PVKA01013295.1:30386-55455 GCA_004027165.1 Ctenomys sociabilis | reverse complement strand
TTCAATAATTATTTTCCTAGTAGATGACCATAGTACTAGAAGCCGACATAATATCCTGTCCAACTATCATTAGTGCAGATCTTGCCTCTCATAGAATTATGTAAAAGCACAGCGTTATCTATCCCAACTGTACTGTCCATACACACACATCATGATTTTTTCTTTCTACACTCCTTCCTTTGTCTACACCTGTCAAAAGAGGGCACTCCATTGACATTCAACTAACTTAGGTGCTTGAACTCGACACCACAATCCAACACAGTCCAGCATTCTACAACCATAGTGAGTTATTCAAAGAAATTGTCGACCACATACTGAGTTATTTATGTGGGCATGTCTTACTCAAAGTGACATAATCAGTTTACTATCACAATAAGACAGGGGCTGTTTATGGTATATATTTAAGTTACATCTCATGCTTTGATATATACTGAAGAGTTATAATTACTATATTAAAAACACCATATTTATGCATCATTTTACATGACTGGTATCTGGATATGCATGTATGTAGTATGGGAGAAAATAAAACACATTTCTTTCTTAGAAAACTGGCTTTGTACATTAAAGGAAAATGTATCCACCAGCCAGTACACTTCAGTTGCATAGATGCCCAGGCACTGGTTCCTCTTCCAGTTCCCATTGTTTCTGTCTCTTAAAACCAGCTAGACATTGTGATGCATACCTTGTGACTCTGATGCACATTATGCAAACCAATCCTCAATTGAAAACAATTTGGCCTCTGTGCTTCTTGCTTGCTTATCCCATCTCAGCCCAAACCACCAGAGATCAGGGCCAGATATTTTGGGAATGATATTGCCCATTGACATAACTTAAATCTGCTTCCAAATCCTAGGTGCCCTTTCTGTTTCTTCTTGCCTTATCTTCTGGTGAATCATCTGGGAAGAACAATTATGATAACCCTTTCGGTAACCAGTCACTGTCCTTGCAGATGGAAAAAGGACCTCTTCCTCTTCCCTCTGCAATGGGAAGGTACAACTTTAGCATTTTTGAAGTCAACTCAGAGGTGTGGAGGATGATTTCTAGCTCTCTGTTCCAGTGGCTCACATTTAACCCCAAAGGGAGAACACAGTCTGTCTGTCTGTCTGTCTGTCTGTCTGTCTGTCTGTCTGCCTGCCTGCCTGCCTGCCTGCATCTGGTAAGACCCTAAGGAACACCCCAGTTAGTCTCTGCAGTCTTGCTGAACTCAAGCAGAAGGGGAGTCTGGTCAAATTCCATTAGGACCACCATCAAGAGAAGAGCTAGTGTACATGTGAGTGAGCAGAGCAGACAGTGTTAACAATAGGCTGCTCTATCTGTGCACCAAGACTGAGGAGCACTGGTCACAGTGGTTGACTGGGCCCTCACCCGTGGTTCTGTGGCAACTGTATGGCATAATGGAGCCTTTGTACCATTCTTAGCTAAGTCACACCTAGTTCCCTGTGGGGGTCACAGCCAGTCAAGCATATGAAGGGTCTCTTCCTGAACAGAATCACCCTTTGTTTATTGTGCCATCTTTTTTAAAAATGTATTTAGTACAGGGTCTACAGGGTCTCACTACACAGCAGACGTGTAGTGGTCTTACTGCTTTTAGCCTCCAAAGTGCTGGCATTACAAGTGTGCACCACCATGCCCAGTCTCAGTTAGTATCTCAGCATGGACCAGGGGTGGGGCTGGCACAGCACACAGGGATCAAACCCTGGTCACTGAGGTTGCCTAATGGGAAATCTCAGTACACTGAGCTATCTGTCCAGACCTTATTCTGCCACCTTTCAGAGGGACACAGAAATAGGAACTAATTAGTCAAAACCCACAGACCATGACTGTAAGCAAAGAGGATTTTACAAAGTCAAAAAAGAAACCAAAATGCTCCCAGAATCTGAAAGAAAGAAAGAAAGAAAGAAAGAAAGAAAGAAAGAAAGAAAGAAAGAAAGAAAGGAAGGAAGGAAGGAAGGAAGGAAGGAAGGAAGGAAGGAAGGAAGGAAGGAAGGAAGGAAGGAAGGAAGCCCATTCTGCCTGATAATTCACCCTTAGCTCCCTCATTGGCTCCACACTCATAGGTTCACTCTTCACTCCCAACTTGCGAGCCTCCAGCCAAGTTCACTGGCTCCAGATGGTCATTGCTGCATGTGGCCACACAGGCCCTGCCTCCACAGCCACTGCTTCCTATCCTACTCAGGTGACATCATGTAGTCATCACCAGAGATGACTGTCAGGAATTCCTTCTAATTGCCACATTTTGACTGAGGAAAAATTGGACTGTTGGCCCTGATAAATGAGTTCTGGTGACCTTTCCAAAACTATCCTCACCTAGAAACAACCCAATCGAGTGATTCTCAGAGAGAACACAAGAGGGACAAATTCTAGCAACTACTGTAGCCTAGAAACTTGATTTAGGACAAAAAAACTAATATATAGAACAAAATCCAGTCTGATAGGTGATCAAAACTTTGGCTATGAGGTATAAGGACTATGGAAATCAATCAATCAATCAATCAGTCAATCCCTCACAAGCTTTAACATGGATCAGATCACCATGCTTTCATCAGTCTCAGCCCCAGTCTAGGCCAGATCAGGCCCCCTTCTTCTGCTGGGCCACTAGGAGCCCATAGTACCATTACTGGGACAATGAGGACTCAAACCTCTCAGCCTTTCCTTAAAGTATAAACTTGCAGCCTTTGAGGACATCTCCAGGGTAAGTCAGTCCGCACACTGCTTCTGCGTACAGACCTCATCTTCAAGTTAGAATCAACTGTCTCCTTTGCATCAAGCCAGTCAGCCTCAGTAATGTTTAATCCTGGACTTTCAATGCTGACTTTTCTCTGAGAGTAAGATGACACCTGCATCAGCCTAAGACAGATAACTGCAGTCCTGAGATTTTGAGAGCTCTCCTCCTAGAGGCATGAGCTAAACCCTTGTCTCTGGACTTGGCCATCAACCATGCTATCTCACCTTGAACACCTGCTGTCAGATGTCACCAGAAGCACAAACAGGCATCCAGCCACACATCAGCTGTCTAAAGTAATATGGGATCCTGAGAGACTGTTAGTCTATGCTTGTTGGAGTGTACATCCTTCTCACACTGTTGCCTCCAGACACCCCTGGGCTTACATATCTAGATTTGAAAAATGCCTTCTGTTTGCATGTTGCTTTTAAATGAAGATCTTGAGAGGACAAAATAACCAGTGCACTTGAACTCAATTGCACTTGGACTCAAGGTTTTGAGAATCTCTCACTATTAAGGAAAGGTTCTGGCAACAGATTTGGCTTCTCCAAGAAAGCCTGTTTCTGTCCCTTCAAACTTCATAATTCTGTCATAGTCCTCTGGGTCCTGAGATTAGGCCATCCGCCATCTGCCTCTTGTGAAACTCCCTCCAAAGGCAGCCCTTGCCTGCCTTGAATAGTACCCAATGCCCCAAGAGGCTCAAGTACAAATTAAATCACACATCCTGAGGCTTCAAAACTGCAAAATGCTAATAGACAGTCAAACTGCTGGAATATACCTCTTTTGCCTGCAAAGCCAAGTCAGGACCTTGGAGCTGACAATGCTGCCAAGATTGCCCTCCATATACATGGTCTCAGTATTCTGTCACTCACAGCCTGCTGGTGCACCAGCCTACACCTGAAAAATGCCTTCTTTTGTTTTTTGTTGGTCTTTGTCAGCCATGCCCTCTTCACCTTTAAATGGAGAGACCCCAGATCTGGACTCAAAAAGCAACTGGCCTGTACTCAACCTCACAAGATTTCAAACTTATTTACTCTCTTTGAAAGAGATCACTATAATTCTGATTAATGACACCTGATCTACCTACTGAGAAATCACAATAACTCTGCTACAATGTTTGGCAAAAGCTAGTTACGGAAAACAACAACAATAAAAACAACTGCAATTTTTTTTTTTTTTTTTTTTTTTGGCTCTTCTGGCTTTTATGAAATCTGGGTTTTTGAGTTCACAGAAACGGTGGTACTTAATCAAGACTGTCAGCCTGCAGGAGTACCCAGTGGCCTACATATGTAAATATTGGGAACCAGTTGCTAGGGGTGCCTCTATCCTTTGACTTTGTACTTTAAGAAACACTGTTCTCATGATCAAGAAAGCTGACAGTCTCAACTTAGGCTGAGACCTCCACTACCAGATGTCACATGCTTCCTGAATCTCCTTACAACTAGAGAGCACTCAGTCCTGCCATGTACCTGTCCTCAAAGCTAGGTGCAGTATATTATGACTGAAAACCCCCCTGAGAAATGCTGTACATCCTGTTTATAGCTGGAAGTAGCTGTGTGAGAAGTAGAGTCCTATAGGTTAGGTATGCCATGGTCATATTAGACAAAACTATTTTAGCCAAAACTCTCCTACTACTGCTTTGAAAACTTGCAAACAAAGCAAATTATTAGATTCAGTGGCCTCAGTACCTCCATGAATCCAATTAAATGATACATCAACCTTAGCCAGAAAAAAAATTATATAATACTCCCATAAGATCAGAACCAGACCTGTTTTCACTGTATGTTCTACAAACTCAAGCCACAGCACTGGCACCTGGACCCCTATATGTAGCCTAGGCCTTCTCAGTGTCTGTGTCACTAGCCCTGGTCTTATGCAGTATAGTGTATTCTCCCCATTTAAGTATGCATAGATAAATAAAATCTCACAATGATCGCAAATATTTGTTAGTGCTCTCCTGCATTCAAGCTAGCCAGAGACATTCACTACCCAACCTGAGAGGTCAATAAAAGATACAGGATCTTACTATGAAAAGTCACCCCTAGATATGGCCTACCCTTGACCACTGGTGATGACTGTGGGTCTGCATTAGCAGAGATAACTAAATAGAAATTACATGCAATGTGCAGGCCATAAAATTCTGAAGTAGTTTCATAAGAGAACAGCTTGTAGCTAGTTTAGCTGAAAGACCAGCTATAGCTGTAGGCACTCCTACACACACATATAACCCAGGTGCACATTAACCACCTCTACAAGTTTGATAAATATAGCCTTAATCCACCATTCTAGAATTGAAAGAGCCCATCCAGATAATTGCTGGAGAATTTACCTGTAACAGACAGCTCACTGAGTTGGGATGACACACTCAATGCCTGCTCTGGTCAGTCCAGATGCTAGCCAGTCCACAGACAGCTGAAGCATGAAGACACTATTAACAGGATTGCTCCACCTCTAATTTCCTTTATTTTTGTGCCTTTTTTGGGTGCTTACCCAAGTCCTTGCTTGCATAACCTCCTCCTGGGTTTTGCCTTAAACTGTGGACTGTTGATCCAAGACTGGAACAAGTAAACACTTGACCAAGATTTGATGAACATCCAAGACACATTGGACACTGCTCTAGATCAGATTAACTCCCTCACTTCTTTGCCAGAGCAATGTTTCAGAACATACAAGCTAAAATTTTGTCATTTAAAACAACTAGGAAAAGAACTCTAACGAGACAATCTTGGGGACCTTGGCTAGGGCTCATCCTAGGATCCCTGACAAGCCTACTGTTACTGCTCCTAGTCTGACCTTGTCTCAAAATATCACAGGGAATAAGGCAAGCAAAGATTTGCCAAGGATACTAAAAGAGGGGAGATGTGTAGCAAAAATATACCCCCTCCCCAGGTAGTATACTTCAATTGCCCAAGGATAGCTCCAGTTGCAGTTCCTGCTGTCTCTGTTTCTCAGAAATAGCAGGTCATTGTGATGCATATCAGGTCACTGGGACAAGAACCAAGCAAAGATCATCAGGTACTCCACCTCTGAACTTTCTCTTTCCATATAAACTTTCCTCTCTAGGCGTTCAGAACATGATATTTTGAGAGTGATCCCAATCAGTGGCTATCCTCACAAAATGATTCTGCTTCCAAATTCTACATGACATTCTGGTCTTTGCCCCATCCAAGTACCAACCAGGCCCAACCCTGCTTAGCTTCTGAGATCAGACAACATTGGGCACGTTCAGAATGGCATGGTCTATACTGATTCTGGTCTTTCTGTTTGCTGTTATAAAAGTCTGCTTTTATAGCCATGGTATTATCCATCCCAGAGGAAAGTTATGACCTCTAAATGAGTTAACAAAGATAAAGTTCTTCAGTCACTGAATAAAGATTAAGTGAATACTAAGTAATTTAAGAATGTTATATCATAGTCACTAGTTTCAAGGTAATAGTTATTTTACAGAAAAGTCAGGTTGAACTGTGCTACCTTAGCTTTTCATGCTGGCCCCCTGCCCACTTGTGCACCAGCATTAAATACCCTCCGTTGCACATTTGTATCACCAGTGCTTCAACAAACCCCCTTCTGTCACAGATGGTGTGCACCTGCTCTTCCTTCTTCCCAGAGATGGCTTTTTTCCACTTTTCTTTCACTGCCTCTGCCTCAGAGGTCCCTGTTGAGTGTCAGCACCAATCTCTTCACTCTCATCTGGTCCCAGTAGTTTTTCTCATAGAAAAAAAAAAAAGAAAAAAACAGTATTCATTATTACCCAAACTTTTAAAATATTTGTTGTGATCATATTTCTTCTCTTAGCCCAAACTGTAAGCTTCATGAGGACACTTATTATGCCTTCCCCTGCTGGGATTATCTAACTTAGCTCAATACTTACCTCAGTGGAACTACCCAGGAGATTTCTACTTGCAACACAGTTAGCAAATCTATAATCTTCAGATTAGTGATCTTTCTTTTATTAATCCTTGTTGGATTGATTCAGTGATTAATTGATTAATTTTTTACTGTGACTCAAACTCAGGACCTTGCTCTTGCTGGGCAAGTGCTTATGGCAATTAGCTATCTCTCTGGCCATCACTAATCCTTGAATGTACTCTCTTCTGAATTCTTCCATCCTCTTTTTTTTTTTTTTCAGGGAACTGAGAATTGAACTCAGGCCCTTGAGCTTGCCAGGGAAACGCTTATTCCAATGAGACATCTCCCAGGCCCCAATTCCTGCTTTTGAACACAAATTCTTTCCTTTACTTTGCTATTTGATAAAACCCCACTCTTTCATCCATGCTGTATTGCACATTATAAAATATTCTGAGGACAATTTAATTTGTAAGTAGCAAACACAGTTCTAAGATTCTTCTAAATCATATCTGTGTTTGTGATGGATTGGGGGGTGAAATCTTAGTTCCACTAATTGGATTTTTCTTAAATACTATTTGACATATATATATATATATATATATATATATATATATATATATATATATATATATATATATATGTGTGTGTGTGTGTGTGTGTGTGTGTATCAAGGCAATGTAACTGTCTCAGTAGTTAAACACACTATCTTTTACCCTATTAATTGGTTAATAGTAACCAGGGAGATGGTATTCTAAAATGCCATTTAAATAAAAACCTCCCTATACTTTTTCAATGGATTCACTTTGACACCATAATAAAAAATAAAAAAAATCAGACATGCAAACTTAAGTATCCTATGACTTCTTCTATAGAAAAAAGCTAAAACAAAGATCAAAATGTAATGATGTAGGAATTAGGGATGGGATGTTTCTTAGTAGAGAATGGGACCAAAAGATGAGGGAGACAGAGGAAGGAGCGGGAAAGGGGTAAAATAAAGGTATTAAGGGACAGTGCGTGTACCAGCACCCCAGAAGAAATGCAGGCATCTTGCGTGACAAATGCGTACTAGTAACAAATATATATAATGTAGCGTTATGTAGAAAACACTTGATTTAGAAATATAGAACATGAAACTTAATCTGTAAAAAGTACCTAAGTACATTCTCTGTATGTATAAACACCAGAAGAACAGAGCCCAGGACATAATCAGGAGTGATCTCTCTTCTGTACCTGTGAAAATGTTGTTTCTTTATTATTACTTTTCCATAAATTTTTAAAAATTATACATAATATTTTCTGAGGGTAAGAGAACAAAACCAAATAAACCTAATAGACAGCTTTTTGTAAACTAACAAATTACTGGGTCTGATTTTTCATCCTAGCCTATGATTCTGTTTTATAAGGATTTTCATGTCATCACTCATTATTTTCAAAATGGAATGGAATACAATGTAAACGATTTCCCCAGAAGCATTTTCTATTATGTTCTAACATTTTCAAAGGAAATATTTTTAAATCATTGTTTTGCCCTTGAATTGCTGCCCTATATTTTCTGCTTTTTAATATTCCTGGAGATAAATGGCTTTCTAAATTTTTGAATGCTTATTGCATTTTCTATGCAGCCAATTGATAGCAAGCTGTATTCCCATTAATTCTGAACAACAACTCAGACATTTCATGGTGATGGATGAATACAAAGGCCCCAGAATAATAGAGAGGATCATTAACTATCCCTGGATGAATGGAAGGATAAATAAAGCGACAGAGTAGTAGAAGGAGTTACGGATGTCTTTACTCAGGGTAGGAATAATGGAAGAAGAGAGGAAGAAAAGAGGAATGATGGGAAACATGAAGGGTAAGGAAGAAGAGAGAGAGGGAAATAGAGAGTGAAGGAAGAAACAATCAGGAAGGGAACAAGAAAAGAAAAGAGATAGGGAGAGGAAGGGAAAAATAGAATGAATGATGATATAGCATCTGAATCCGTGAAAGACTTGCAGTAGGACAAGGTGGAATCCAATCTAAAAATTATGTATTAAATCACATGCCTCATAAAACCTTCACTCAAATTTTCTTTATGCCATGAAATTAATGATATAACACATAATATAAACTATGGATATTTTGTTATAAACTTTAATGTAATAACTATGAAAACTACCAATTTATTGGCATCATGTACAAGTGCAATGCTTAGTATATAGCAGATATATTCTCAATAAGTATATACTGAATAAATTATTTGGTGATTGAAAACCACAAATACTATGTTGAAGCATTGAACACTGAAGTACACACCTGGCTAGAAGTTCATTAACACCTTTGCTGTTTCAAGTCTGTCATTAGTGCTTACATCAAATGGGAACCTTGTTATTATACCTTTCTTCTCATGGAAACACTACATAAATAAAAAATAGTCAAATTTAAAAGTACATATCTTATTTAGAAGAATCTTTACAAATTGCCATTTTGATTAATTTTGAAAAAAATCAAGGAATGTCACTTCATTAAGGTTTATTTCCTTTGAAAATAATGCTGAGTAGAGTATAACATTAATGGTGTCTGATATTTTGTTAAAAAAGTTTAAAATCTATATTGAAATGAGATTTTCCTTGCACACTACATGATATGCCATGTTCATTTTTTATGAGACATAATCACAGAAATGGCTTTCCAAATTATATTGATTGAGCTCTTAACAAGATTTAGGTACAAGGCTTGGGACACAAAGAATAATGGAATTTTACATCTTCAGTCTATAGGTAGGTAACATACAAAGAAAAAAAAGATAACAAATAATGATAGCAAATAATGTCAAGTACAGTTCCAGCAGTGATCATAAAAAGCCAACAGTATGACACACCCTACCCTGGGCACTGTGTTTATGAATACCTAGTCAGGGACTATACATGATGGAGCAGTGGACCAAGAAATATTCCTGTGATGATTTTTACCTGAGTTTAGCTAGATAGTATTTAAAAGGAATACATAGTCAAATAATAATGGGGAACAGATCTGTATAAGATTCCAAACTCAAGTAGAACCTCCAAGCTAAGAAACTTCAGAAAATTCAGCTGTTCACTGAAGAGGAATCACGAGCTAGAGATGGGTAGCGGGAAGGCTGGAGACCAGGAAATCTCTGTGCTCACTGGAGAAAAGGGTGTGTTCCATGCAAGACAGAGATAAAATGTGATTTTTAGCAGGGATTTGGATTGTATGATAGGCCTGCTAACATGGGGTCATATTAAAAATCTGTAAATCCTTGGGTTTTGATTCTAGATTAAAGACTTCTTTCTTTCAATTTTTAGAAACACAAAAAGTTTAGACATTAAAGTTTAAATTTATAGTTTTGCATCTCTGGGTATTAGCAGCACAGGCATTGTCAAAGTGCAAGGTTGACGCAGGAGGTCCAAGTGAGAAAAAGAAGTCTTCATTTTGTTTTTAATTTACAAGAAGATTGTAAATTTTCGAGAAGATTATAGTTTTGTGTTACCCGGAGTAGGAAAAAGAGAAAACATTGCTTAGACTGGAGAAATAGTATGAAATGGTTAGAAACAAAAGATCTAGATGTAGCATTTAATGCTTTCACTGATTTCTGTGTAACTTAGTGTTAAAGCAAAAGAGAGCAGACTGGCAGGGATGATAGGGGCACCTATGAGTGCAGAGCACTTACATTTTTCTTTTTAACTAAAGTTAAACAATTGCCACATAGCAGTTCTACATTTCTAGTCCCACATAGACTGGAAATGGTGACAGATGCCTTGCTCAGGAAGGAAAAATGAAAAAACACTCATGTTCTGTATTTTGCCAGACTTTGCATTGATTGGAAGAAATATGCTAATGACCCTCAAACGTAGGGTGACAAAGGCAGCGTAGTGAGCTCTAAATTAGCTGGGACGTTGACTTTCTTTCTGTCCTTCTGTATTTTAGGGAAGGGTCTACAGGGTGTTCAAGGTCTCACTACTGGATCGGACTCACAGTAATCACCTGTTTTACAGCCTCCCAAGAGCTGGGATTGCAGGCACACACCATCATGCTTAATCTCAATTGCTGACTCAGCATGCCCCTGGGGGGTGGGAATGAGGTCAGCCCAGTAGGCCTTGGGATCTAACCCCTGAACCTTGCACGTGCTTGCAAGTGTGTTAAGCTGCTGAGCTCTTTGGCCGACCCTGTTGAGTTACTTTCTATTTTGTAAATAAAAATTAAACATTTCTTCAAAGAAGATAAAAATCTTCAACAAAATGGATCACCCAAAGGAAATTAAAGTAAATAGTCAATTGTATTTATAATCAAAACCTGGCTGAGTTCAGGAAGACAGATTAAACTGGTTTTGTTCAGACAAACTCAGGTGTCACTAGAGTAGGATGGGAACTATGAGAAATGTAGGTCAAGGAGTACAGAGGTGTACTCCTTGATGAGCAGATGGAGAGTGAACATACAGTGTCAGTACTATTGTTAATACTGTGCTGTATTTCAGTGGCAAGCAGAAGCACTGAAGCAACACCCAGGATTTGGAGGCAGATTTATTTACATCAGTGAGCACTGGTCATGATCATTCCAAAAATATCATGCCTGATCTCTGGTAGTCTAGGGGTCATACTGCAAGCAAGCAGGAAATACAGATTCAGAATGGCTTGTTTTTTGTGGACTGGTTTATGCAGTGTGCATCACAGGGACAAGTTATGCATCACAGTGACCTGCTGTTTCTAAGAGACAAGAGGAACTAGAACTGGAACAGGAACTCTTACCAAGGCAACCAACAAACTGAAGTATACTGGCCGCAGGAACTTTTTCTGCTTCATTTTTCCTAATTAATCTTTGCTGGGCAAGTTACATGTGATCTGAGAAAAGGGCCAGCTAGAATGCAAGCCTTTCTGTTCTGAAACATTACTCTGACAAGGTAGTGAGAGTTAATCTGATCTAAGAGACTGTCCAACATGCCTTGGATGTTTACCAAATCTTGGTCAAGTGTACATCCTTGAGTGATGGTGTAACAGACAAAGGGTAAGTGTCCTCAAAGAGACTATTCAGATGCACCAGGTTTCATAGGGACTTAGGCACGATTTACCAAAGGAGGACAAGTTGTGTCATAAGTTGACTGCCATGAAACTCCAGGTGAGGAGGACCCCGTCAACTGCCATGGCCATTGCTTCCCACTATTGGTACATAGCTGGAGCAGCCTTTTTTCTAATGCTATTCTTTCCACTCACCCACACATTCATCCAGCAGGCACTCAGAGGTTAAACACTCCAGCCTCCTTTCCTGAAGGGTGGTCCTGACACATGAGAGTTGATCAGATTCTCATGCTCAAGCTGAAGACAGAAAGACTGACTTAGCACTGATAGTCATACAGGAACCATACAGGCAGACAGGATGGTGGGTGGGCAGAAAGGCAGACAGACAGGCAGACAGACTAATGGACAGACAGATTGAGCCTCCTCACTTTAGGTTCAACGTGAGTCAATGATCCTCCTCCATATCTTTTGGGGAACTGATCAGTCTGAAGGGTTTGCCATCCCTTCAGGTAGGCATCACAATGATCTGCCATTTCTGAGAGACAGAAGCAACCAGAGCTTCAACAGAAGCTATCACTGGGCAACTGAAGTATACTGGTTAGTGCATATTTTTGCTCTGGTTTGTAAATACATAAACTGAGTTATAGAGACATAAAACACTATTCTTCAAAGCAAGGATAGCAAGTGAAATGAGTGCAGTGTCTTATACAACAATAGCCTAATTTGATTTATTTCAAAAGATAATTCTCACTACTACTTTTGACAATGATAGCAATAGGAAATGTTCAGAGAATATTTTTTTAATCAAAGAAGAAAAAAAAGGAGTACTTTATACTAGAATCTCAGCAGAAAAATTGATTTGAAATACATGTGGAGGACAAAATTAACAATTAAATAAGGGAAATGATAAATGGGAACAATAAAAAATAGTGTCATCAGTTCTTACTGTAGCAATTTCATGCAAAGAAGATGTATTTTTTGGGTTAGAGAATACCAATGTACAAACAAACCAGGGTTAAGGGACTAGAGTACAGAGGTAGACTCATTATTGTTCAATGTAGTAGTCAATAAAGTGGTGTATTATTTGTTAGTAAAAGGTAGTTAAAAATGTTGTTGGTCAAGAACAGGATCTAGACAGTTTTCCCCACAGAACACAGGCAGAATCTTAGACAGTAGGTAATATACTTTTTGCATTAGAGGTGATAGGTCAAAAATTGCAGCCATCGAAGCACTGTGTCCAAGTTCCCTGTCCTCTTCTCTCTGCTTCTGTCTTTGTATCTGTCTTGCTCATCATGCTCATATACACATGCACAAGGTAGACTGTTTATGATTTTCATCAGAATATCTAGCTGGAAACTGTTGACTTTGGATGACCTAGGTTGGTCACAACAGGATGCTCTTGGGATCTGCTATTCACCAGGAAGCAGATCTGCCTAAGAATGATAGAGGCTCAGTCAGCAGCTATATAGGGCTGCAGATCCAGTCCCCAGAAATAGCAAGACAGAGAGTGTAGGGTCAAATAATTTTGTCCTCTTTGGCCATGTGATACTTATGTGGGTGTGTCAGAATTAGAACCCATGATGTGGAGGGCTTCCCTTATACAACAGAATCTGGATCCAGGTGATATTACTGAGTCTCTGGTCTAAGTTCACTACTTTTATTGAGGAGATCTTATGTGACAATAAGCACTTTTGTGATATTTTGGATCTTCTTACCACTTTCTCCTCCCTGAGAAATACAGTCATCATGCCTTCTTATAAACACTTACAACTTGACCAAGATGCAGCATTCATAAAGGTAGGATTGTCACTGTTGTATGCTAGGTAATATCAGAGTATGATGCATGGAAATTTGTACAAAAACATGGGTTCTTAAGAGAATGTAACCTCTGAATCAAATGTAGCATCCAATAAAAGTGTTGGAAAATAGAGAATCAAGCTTTTCACAGCACGCATTTTAATATCTCTACAATTCTCTAAACTTGTTTGGAATCCCTGGAAAGTGAAGGAATCATACAAATTAGCAGTTGTACGAGTTTTCTAGAACCCCATATCAAATTCACTTAAAAGCAAAGAAGCTTTTTTTATGACTGAGAGCACGATGTTGAAGTCAAGTTCTTGGCAGGGCTGCTTCTTTGTCGAGGTGGAGGAGAATTTATTTCATGCTTCTTTCCTGAAGTCTCATGGCTGTCTGAATTTTGTTAGCTTTAAATTTTGATGCCTCACTCCAAACTCTGCCTTCTTCTCATGGCTTTCTTGTGTCCCCTCTGCTTCCACATTTTCCTTTCATATGAACATCATTCATTACATTAGGTCCCATTTTATTGATTAGAGCTTTACCTTAACAATATCAGCAGAAATCTCTTTTATGAAGAAAAATCATACTCATAGGTACCAAGCCATGTGGAGGGGGGGGCATAATGCAACCTACAACATCATTTTCCCAATAGTTCCCCAATGTCACAAGTTAAAATTTTTAGTAATGAAAAATTAATTTAAGACATTTATTTCTTATTTACCTCTTCTTCCTTGTAGAACAAATATAAGTCTCCTTACCCTATGCTGATATTTTGCACAACAGGTCTTTATTAAATATTTATCCCCTCAAGGGACTGGAGAGATGGCTCAGTGGAATAAGCACTTCCCTGCCAACCACAAAGGCCTGAGTTCCATCCCTGGTTCAGCAAAAACAAAACAAAACAAAACAAAAAAACCATAACTCAAGCACTGTATTTGTGGACTATGTCTGTGCTGGTAGTAGTTAAAGCACCAGTCTCTCAGCTTCTTGTTCTGTTTTTGTTGTTATTGTTGTTTTGGATTTTATGGAAAGGTCTATAGGTTGTTCAGCGTCTCACTACTAGATCAGACTTATTGCAATCTGCCTGTTTACAGCCTCCCAAGAGCTGGGATTATAGGTACATACCAGTACACCCAATCTCAATTGCCGTCTCAGTCTCAGTCCACCTTGGCCTCTTGTTCTTTTGAAATCCATTGTCCTTCTTTTGTGAAAGATCCTCTCACCACTGACCTACTCCATACTACACGAAGGAACTCCAGTTCCAGGCAGTGAAAGAAGGGCTGTTAACAGTAAGACACATAGCACTTAAACCTGTTTCCCTTTCCCACTGTAATTAAGGAAGTGTGTGGTTATCAGGAAGTCTCATGAAAGCATTTTTTAAATAGATGCATTTATTATCTCACCCCAAACAAAACTCTTTATTATGTAAATAAGGATTTCAGGCTCTTTTTTCCTTTGTTTATGTTTCTGCTAAGTTACAGAATATTTTGGCATGAACTGCATTCTTCCAACAGTCATAAGCTACTGATTAATTACACATAATGGGCAGGCAGTTTGTGGGGTAAAGCAATTTCATACCAATCACTTCCCATTACTTGAAATCATTTTGACACATTGCCTTGTGTTATTATAGTGTAATCAGGTAGGGGAAGGGAGAGAAATTACAAGTAAGCAAGTAGAGAAACAAGAATGGCAGTGTGGGGATAGGAAAGGAGAAGTATGTTATATGGATTGGAAATAAGAAGGTAGCTGAGCAGTTCATTCAGCAAATAGTGCCATTTTATGGAGAGCGGTGCTGCACACCTGAAAAAATGCAGTTTTGACACAGGGCCAGTGAGAACAGTACACAAGGAGCACTTGGTTGATGCTGTAGGGCACAGGAAAGGGAACGCATCTTCTTACTTGAGCTCAGGCATGTCCTGTGGTACAGGATGCTTTGGGTATATACCTGTTATAGGATAAGTATTTTAGTCAGGCATTGCAAAAGAAGCAATACAGGACACATAACTTACAGTTTTATAGTAGTCACCCAATGAGTCAAGTTCAAAAGAGTGCAGGAAATCTGTCCACATTAAAAACCCAAAGAATCCAGCTCAAGATATGGATCCCATGGCAATGTCCCGCATGAGTCCTGCTAAAGACATAAAGCTGCTACCAATTCCCTCCATCCCTGCAGAAGAGTCCAAATGGAGGCCAAAAGCTGATGACAATATTTCATGCAGGTCTGTTTCAGGGATCTATGGTTAGTGATGGTAGCTATCAGGGTCTTTGCCAGTGGGATGAAGAATTTGTGCAGGCAGGCTGAGGGATATGTACTGGAGCAAGAAGTGGTGCTCATAATAAGAAAAGTATCTCAGCCGTCTTTGGTGAAAATGAAGTCCTGAACTCATTCAATGATGGGAACAGACAAATTCATATCAAGAAAGCAGACAGACAAACTTCTCCAGTAAACTGTACAGTGTGCCATCTTTCCCTCTGCAGCCAGGAAGCAATACTCATAGTAAAGACCAGAGCTCCCCCAAAATGAACTGTAACCATCTTCAGTGACAAGGTCCTGAGCTCTTTCAATGAGGAGAACAGTCAAATTATTATCAGGAAAGCCAGCATGACAACCTCCTCCAGGACAACCAACAGCCCCCAACTGAACCAACAGTCCTCTAACAACACCACTTCTTCTCCAGTTCTTTTTATTTTGTTAGCAACTGATGATCCTCAGGTGGGATTTCCATACCCAGCACCATACAGATTCAGTTCAGCTGAGTGTTATAAGTTGACCACCAGTTGTGAATCTACACAAAAAGTAAGGATCTCAAGAGCAAAATGGTCAAATAATGGCCATGACTCATCCAGAGAGCTGACAAAAGGTCTACAAGGTATTGTGCATGGTTCCAGTGTAAATCCTGAGGGAATTTCAGTGACCTTGCCAGAAACAAAAGTTACATATTTTTGTTATCTAGGTCTTGCTTTAACTTGGTCCTAACCATCCAGCAGAAAAGTATAACCACATGGTATAAAAAATGATGCCATATTAATATGCTGGGTGTAAAAGGCTCAAGTGAACAACTTCTGACAATTGCCAGTTATGCTTATAATAACTCACTACTATTATGGGCTGCTGGACTATATTGTGTTATTTTGCTGAATTTGAGTACCTATAATCTTTTTTTTTTTTTTTTCTATGAGTACCTATAATCTTTAGAGTGGTTTCAAGTATGAAAAGGTCCTTTAAAGATTTCCCCAAATACAGCTCCTCCAACTTCAGTTGAACACCCATCTCTGAAAAAATAAATTGAAAGGGGGGATACGTTTGGAGATATGAAGCTAGGAAATCAATCAAATATGTGTAAGTTGGACTTGGCCCAATGTCTGTAGCAAACAAGCTACCTAAATCCTGAGATGAACATCCTGTCTGGTTAAGGTTGGCTATAAATTGCTAAGCAACCTAGTGTCATGCATTACTAAATTCACAAAACTGTAAATACAGGACAGCTTTGTTGTGAGCAAAGGGGAAGGGAAGGAAAAAAATATAAATATATATATATATATATATATATTTTATAAGTAAGGATAGATACACAGATGCTTTATCTTAGTTCTTTGAGAATAAAAGTTTGTACTAATATTGTTTAGAAAAGATATCATGTCTGCATCTTGTCCTCTGAATAACTACTAAGGAGACAATAATATGCAATGTATTAATTATTGTAAACAGCGTAGTAACCTGTTTTAAATTTGTTTCCTTGCTACATTATCTTTTTTCTCATTAAAGTGAATAAAGTTAGGGGCTGAGGAGATGGCTCAGTAGAATAAGTGCTTGCCTAGCAAGCACAAGGACCTGAGTTCAATCCCTGTTTCAAAAGGAAAAAAAAAAAAAAACAACCAGAAAGAATAAAGATTTTAAAAATTATAAAGATAAAAAGTTAAAAGTAAATTGTAGGTTTATAAGCCAGTGTGACAAGCTCCTCCAGGACAACCAACAGCCCCCAGCTAAACCAACAGTCCCTTAACGACACCACTTCTCCAGTTCTCCTTTTTATTTTGTTAGCAACCAATCCTCATGTGGGATTTCTCTTTCTTTCTTTTTTTTTTTTTTTTTTTTTTTTTCTGATAAAGCACTGATTTATTTTGCTTCCAGTGCACTGGCACAAGGTGTGCTATTTAACATTCCAAAGAAATAGTCCCAGGTAGTAAGTCAGTTGCATGTAGACTTTTTTTTGTTTCTGTTAATTTTTAGATTGAGATATCTTTATAGACAAGCATGTCTTTTGTGTTCACTTCAGTGAATTGTAAAAGTATGGACACCCATGTACTGACACCTAAGATGAGACACAGAACACTTCTATCGCTCTAGAAAACCCCTTCCTTGCTTGTTCTAGTTAATCTACCACAGACGCAACACGGCTCTGATTTCTAGCCCCATGATAATCACACTGATTTTAGTGTTTTAATTGCAGGCTGTTTCACCACTATTCTGGTCACAACACTACCGTGTGTCTTTCAATGATGTTAATTTATTTTTTTTTCATTTATTTTTATTTTATTAAAATACAAATGTCAATCAAACAATTTCAAGACACCTTAACCATACACATTCGATGAATTAATACATTGCAAACTGTTTTCATAATGTTTTGGTATTGTACAAGGTGCATACATGATATTATATTTACAGATATTATTTTAGCAGATAATGTATTTTTGTCATGCAAATCTGCACCCCAGATTCCTGATTTTTTTTTTTTTTTTTTTTTTTTTAAGGTCATGTCTACTTATTGGTCTATTGTCAAGTGCATTTCTTTCATGATGCATTGAACCTATATTAACCCAAATGGCCACACATGATTAAATAGTACAATTAACTTGGTCTTTTGGAATGCTACTGAGTGGTGCTATGCTACTGAAAAACTAGCTCCTAGAATCCAAAATGCACAAATGCACATTTCCAGGACAGGGAGCACCCATTATTTCAACCCTCAGCAGCCTTTGAAAAAGATCAGCTGGGGGAGGGGGCGAGTGTTGTTCTCAATTTACAGAGCAGGAAAACGTTGAACAAATAGGTGGCTTATACAGAATCCCCTTACTATTAACCACTGGTGTCAGGCTTCTCTTAATTCATTCTGCTGTCCTGGGCTGCATATTCACAAAGAGCCAACGTATACTCCAAGATTTAATATCCTTGTTTCTTCTCTGAAGATTCATAGGTTGCCCATTCCTTCCACCCTCCAGCATAGTGCTTAGCACTGTTAAAGCTCAGCGATCTTGGTGTGTCCAGAGCCTCCTTGCTTCTTACTTCCACTAAACAAGAGAACACCAGACTATCTGACATGGATGGCTTGGCTTCACTGTACTTCTCCTTGAAGTCTCTTGAGTCCATCTGTAGAGCTTTAGGTACTTCATGCAAGGGTATATTGATTGATCCAGGGATTTTTCCATGTTCCACAATTTCCCATTTCTCTCTAACATCAATTAATGTCACACTGTTAGAGCTCAATAGGTTTTTAAGTTCCTTGTAGGTGATATCTTTAGAAATAGTACATAAATTATGGCAGCTTTCCTTTATTGACTTCAAATAGCAAAGGGCAGTTTCCAGAGACCTCAACAAGGTCCTGCACACACCCAGGACCCACCCTCAGGTGGGATTTCACATTCCAAAGAAATTGGAAAGAAATTTCCATACCCAGCACCACACAGATTCAGTTCAGCTGAATGTTGTAAGTTGATCACCAGTTATCAATCCACACAAAAAGTAAGGTTCTCAAGAGCAAATTGGTCCAGCAAAGTGATTATAGTATGAAATGTTTTTTTTAAAAAAGAAAGGTTGTTCTCCTTTGCTGAGTACAGAGAACCTCTGGGTATCACATGGCTACTGTGCTGGGCACTAGGCTTAGGACTAATGAATTGTTTGTTTTTTGTTAAGTATTACTTCAGATTGACATTATTATTTCCAGGCAAAACATTTCCAGAGTTTAGATGACTTGTTCACAGCCATAATGGTTATGGGTTGCTGATCAATGCAGTCTTCTATGTGTAAAAATTTCCAAACTCCCTTTCCTATTCAGTGCCCTCTCTAGGCACTTTCGGAGTTTCTAAGCCCTTCTGTGTGAAAGCCACGCTTGCACCATATGCCTTTTAGGGTCTGCACTTCATATTTGGAACACCAGTGGGCATCTCTACATAGAATTCACTCTAACAACATGAAACTGGATACGTGGGACCTGCCTGTCATAGTTCACACCTAGAAAGTTCCGTCTTACACCAGCAGTGGTGATCTCTTTAAGAAAACAGCTCGTATTTTATCAACCACTTTCCCAAATACATCGAGTTTCTGGAAAGCTCTAGGCTATGAATATTGCTGGTGCAAATCAACTATGCAGGGCTCTGCAGCAGAGCCCCTTCTCTGAAGCTCCAGCCTTCATTGACATGCCCCTGTCATGTCTGCACTGTCACTGCAGTCTTTATGCATTCTGGTCACCCTAAGAGCACTGGGGATGTCCCGTATCTGAACTCACATGCTTCTACACGAATTAGTTTTTCCTCCTACTTTCAATTATTGCTGACATTTTTTCTCTTTCTCTGAGCTTCAGAGTAAATGTTTTTATACTTAGAAGCCTTTCCTCATTTCCCAGGAGTTGAGATGATGTTTTATTGTTAAAAAATGATTACAAAAGAAAAAAAGAGGAAGAGAAGTAGTGAACAAATAAACAAACAAACAAAAAACCCAAAAATTGCTTAGTTTTTAAAACTGTGTTTTTTTTTTTTTTGTCTTTTTGAGACAGGGTCTCACTATGCAGTTCAGGCTGGCCTTAAGCTCACTTGGTAGCTCAGGCTGGTCTCGAACTCACAACAATCCTCCTGCCTCAGCCTCCCGAGTGCTGGGATTACAGGCATGCGCCACCACGCCCGGCTTGTGTGTTGTTTTTAATTCCCTTCTCCTATCAAAAAGATCTTGACATCATCTAGGGTTGAAACAGAAAAAACACTAGCTCATCCTGGGTACTGAAGGGCAGACCCTTCTGTCTGTACTACCCAGAATGCTCCATATGCGATTCAGTCTCTACTTGATACCTTTGAATTATTCTAGAATAATTCCGTCTCAGTTACTTTTTTCTCATTGCTGGGACAATGAGCAAAATACCAGACAACCCAAATTAAGGAATGAAAAGTTTATTTAGCTCCAGTTAGTCGAGGCTTCAGTCCATCCTCAGCTGGCTCCGAGGCACGTAGCACATGGAAGAGGGCAGCCGTTCATGGAAGCAGAAAACAGTGGAGAGCAAAGGGTGGAGCAGCCCCTGTAGCAGCTAGCAAGCCTCTCTCTCTTCCTTCCATTGTATTCAGGCTATCCCCCAGAGGGCAGCTGTAGCAATTACACAGATAATTCCAGCATTGCATCATGAACTAATGACAAACTCAAGAAGGCTGCCCCAAGACTGTGTGAAACTATGGGGACAACTAGATATAAACCATAAAAATGTCACTGCTCTACTAAAGATTCTGCAAGGCTAAGGGTTGGTTTTCTCACTCAGAGGAATCTCCAATACTTAATACATTAAGTATGGGATGAGAAGGAGCTCCTCCTTGTCAGAAAAGGCGCAGCTCTCCTGACACTGGCCTCCTTAGTTCCTCCTGGTTCACCTGCTCCACGTACACCCTCCTCAACAAAGGGTGGCAACAAGCAGATCTTCATTTTCTCTCATTTTTCTCCATTCTTATGTAAACAAAATCTAATTTCTCTCTTAACATTTAATTCTCAACTTCCTTATTGGTCTATAAAACACCACAAGGAGGATAACATTTATCCAAAATCTGTGGAGAGATCTAGAATGAGCATCAGTCATCGGTGAACCATCTCAAAGAATATTGCTTTTTTGGGGGGGACACAGTCATTATTATATTATTAATATTTTATTTTCCATGAGGACATGTTCACAGAAAACACTGATTACATTCATTGTGGGGAATCAGTACTTACACGGAATGTATATTAATCTAATATTTTCTCCCCATCTCCTTTCTTCCTCTACCTATTGGACCCTTTTTCTATATTTCCTGTTTTCTGCTTAAAGAATGTATAAAGAAAATGTGGTATTTATACATAATACAGGACCATTCTGGCATAAAGAGAGAAAATGTTGAGTCCTCTGAAAGGAACCGGATGCACCTGGAGATCATAAAATGTGAAATAAACGAAATGAGCTTAAGTATTGAATGCAGTATCCTATATGAGAAAACCAAAGCATAAATAAACAAGCCACAATTTCTAATATCAAAAAGAAACTCTGCACTGTTTCACAGCCCAAGGTAGTAAAATTTTGGCTAACATTGTTGATCAGATCCTTCTTTCTTTACAAACCCTACTCGAAGTGAAAATTGTTTTCTTTTAGAAATGTGTATGTGAAATTTTTACTTCCTTCTTTTTAATTTGCCTCATTATGTTTATTAATTCACAGCAATCAAGCAGAATAATGGAATTAATTTTAAAATAGCCTTACATGCTAATCACTTAGTTGGGTCATTTCCATACCCTTTGACCTCATATGAGGTGACTTCTCACAATTTTCTTTCAAATTTCATCATGTTTCTCATTTCCTTTGTTTAAAAATTCTAGATTCAATATATGAGAAGAACTATGTAGTATTTTTTGCTCTAAGTCTAGCTCTCTTGGTTTGAATGATGACCAGAGTTTCCACCAAGGAGCTCGCAGATGAAATGATTTCATAAATCTTCATGCCTGCATAATATGGCTTTGTGTAATTAGACCACATTTGCTTTATACTTTCCTCAGTTGACAGGCACTGAAGTTGTTTTCATAGGTCAGCTATTGTGAATTACACAGTATGTATGGTGTGTAGGTATCTCCAGAAAATGCTGTTTGTCACTCTTTGTCGCGTACTCCTAGGCATGGAGTAGAAGAATGTAATAGATCTATTTTTGGTCGTTTGAGAAAACCTCACACTGATTTGGAGATAAGAAATATGGTTTTTTGCCTCATATTCACCATTACATTACTAATTCTATTCTCAGTTCTCCATGTTAAATATACATCACTGTTTCCTTTTTTCCCTCCTTACCTGTCATTCCTCTTTTCACAGACTTAGATCTTTGGATATTAGATTTTAAAATTAATTCTAGTGAATCTCAATATTTGAGATGTTTTTGAGTGTTGGTTTTACAACGTGTAATATTTTCACCATCATTGCTATATACTATTTTTGAATTCAAATTGTAGATCAGTGTGTTTGTCTTGGCTAACTAAGACTAATACTAATTCCTTACTATTTTAATTTTGTTTTCCTAATCTCACACATAATTTATTGCACATAAATATCTCAGCATTGCCAATCACAAATTTCATCACAGAAGTTGATCTTGAAACATATAACAATATTGACAAAATGTTGTGTCTTAAGGAAGAAAACCTTAAGACACATCACATACATGCACAGACTCCACAGAATAAATGTATCTGTCATGTTTCTCTTTGCTGAGACAAAATACTTGACACTCAAAGTTAAGGGAATCAAGGTTCATTGTGGCTCTCAGAGTCTGTAAATATTTCAGTTCACAGTTGGCTGGCTCTAAGGCATGGTGGCATCGCAGAGGGCGATTTGCTGCCTCACCTAATGCAGCACTGGTGCCTTGTATTGTTAATGCTGTTTTGGAATTCTCACCCCACTTTTCTATAATGTTTGCCCCAAATGGGGCCCTACTGTATCACTGGAAATCTCCCTGACATGGTCTCCCCCAGACCTTTGGATGGAAGGAAAAGTCATCTACATTCTCTCCAGCCTGATGTGGACCTCTGGATGAAAGGATGGAACACCTGATGATCACTCTTAATTCTGCTTGGAAGATACCTAGAAGAGCAATAGCTAGATCAATTGCAACCTCTAGTTTCACTATAGTTTAGAAACCCCCATACTTATTTTCACTGTCTTTCTTTCTTTTTTTTTTTTTTTTTGAATTAAAAATATCCTTTCCAAATTTCTAATTGATTTATCTATTTCTTTCTTATAGGATGATTAAGTACATTATCTATATATATATAAGATCTTAACTCCAATTACATATATGCTTTGCAAGTATTTCTCCCAATATGTTGTTTTGTTTCTTCACTCCATTCTTTCCTTTGAGATTCAGAAGCTTCTGATTTTTGAATTTTTAAGAATTCTCTTAAAAAAGAGAATAAAGTAATAGTAAAAAAATTAGAAATTATACACAATTTCACTAAACAAAATGATAGGAATTGAACAATGATTGCTATATTGCATAATATCAATGTCATATTAGTTCTTTAGACTACCAGATATAGCCATGCAAAATTGATCAAAAAGTTAGAAAGAAGGAAGAAAACAGAAAAAGAAAATTAAGTATTAACTATTCCTTGCAATAGCCCACTAAAAATTAGTGCTACAATTATCCAAGCTACCCATATGCATATATTTTCTTTACTTCCCTCTTTGTTTTTCCTTTCCTTCATTACAGCTATTCCTTCACTTCGCACATTTCCTTTCCTTTACATAATATTTATTGTACTTTTCAGATTATCTACTCTTTTAAGTTCTTATGCTAGCGAAAAGAAAGAACAGAAAAATAACAGTGCTTCTGGAGAGCCATCCAGAGCTTGGCCTCTGACAAGTTCATGTGAAGCTTGGGGAATCTGCAAAGCGGAGCTTCATATGGATGTGTCTCCACAGATCCCCTGGGCATGGTTAGGTTTATGATCCACATAAAAGAGAGCACACAATTAATCACCTAGGGTTTTGAATAACTGAATTAAGTGCATAAAGTTCTTACAGAGGTTGGCTCCCTGTTTCCTACCTTGTGAAGCTGAAGAAAGGGCCGACCCTAAGCCAGGAACATTCAACAAGAACAAGGAAGTTTATAGTCAAGATTTTGCAGCAGTAAGAAAGTACCCTTGAGAACAGAGTTACCATAGGGTAGAAATAGAACAGAAAGAACAAGGGTTGATTAAGTTTCTGTGACTACTCCTCATTTATACTGTGTACTCATGTTAATCAGAATTTAAATTGCTTTTCACTTATAGATGTTAATTTTGCATGAAGAAAGCTTACGTAATCACTCATGTATAAATCAAGGCTACTCATTTTGCTCTGGGTTGAAGAGGCACACTCTTCTTACCTCCTACCCCCACTGCGTTTCTCTGGGTCTTTCTTCTTTGCCACCACTTTCCTCTCTCCTCAGGTTCTCCCTGCAAGCTGAGGCTGGACTTCGGTAAGTCCTAAGAAATGAGTTGAAATTAAGTATTCATGCTCAACTGTATGAAAGTGGCCTTTCAAAATCTACCATGCATAAAAATGTACACAGAGTAGATAAGGGATTTAAAGATAAGACCTATAACTATATTGATATTAGAAGATAATATAATATATAGGCAAATTTTCATGTCCTGTGTCTGATCAGTGATTTCTTGGATAAGATTTTATTTTTCCATTTTAGGTGTCGGGAGCCATTCCAAGATGGCGACCACTCCTCGCTCCCCCGCCCATCGTGTCTGCCAAGATGGCGCCCATATCCGGCTTCCGGGTTCTTGTTGCTGTGCCTGGGCCCCTCCTATCCAGAGAAAAGCCCGCCGTTTTATGATCCTACCAATGCCATTTAAACACGTGTATAATTGTGATTGGTCTGTAAAGTCTATATAGCTTCTTGTATCAGGAAATCTGCCATG
>PVKA01013295.1:0-30286 GCA_004027165.1 Ctenomys sociabilis | reverse complement strand
ACATGTAGAGGCTTGCACCCCACTCGATAAAGGCTTGCTGAACCCGTTGCTGAGTGTCTGAGTGTCTTCTTCCGCGGGACGGGAGCGGCGCCAGACATTTAGGCACTATTTTAAAAACACTTTTGGCATTCTATTTTTTATCAGAATCCAATTTTCACCTGTTATTAAGTATAAATGGCTCAAAAAACAATTTGAATATGTTTGCATAGCAGTTTAAATACATCAAAAAATGAACCTCAATACAATTAAAAAACAAGATTGCCTACTAACATTAAAATGCAAACTACTACTTGTAGTAAAAGTAAAATTTTATACTTTTAATGAATGTCATCTTAAGTTATTTTTACAATCTCACAATTATAAAACAATAAAAGAATCATGTAAATATTATTTTTCCTAACATTGTTGTTTTGTGTCTCCAAATTTTGTATTGTATATTTTTGAAAAAAATATAATCTCATATATACCCACAATACAATCATTATTAGGGAATTTATGATTTCTTACACTAATTGGCACACCAAATCTGTGGACCTCATTCAGTTTTCATCAATGCCCTCATGAATGTCAAACTTACAGAAGGAGAAAATAAAATGGTGAGTTTGAAATGGATGAGAGGTGGCAAGAACACAGTGTATGTGAAGTTAATTATGTATGATGAGTAAATTTTAGACATCAGCTGTATAATATATGCTTACTCATAACAATACAGCTTTTTGGCACTTAAACTTTCTTAGGCTATAGCTCATGTTCTGCCATTTCCACCATTCTTGCTCACTGAATTAATCAATCAAAAACTAAATAGCAGGCCAACCACATAGTTCAGCAGATTTAAGTACCTGCTTAGGCAGACACAGCAACTGGTGTTTGATCCCCAGTGTGCAGTGCCAGCCCTGTCCCAGGGATGCACTAAGATGGTGACTAAGGCCCAGTGTGGTGGGATGTGCCTTTAATCTCAACACTTGGGAGGATGAAAACAGGAGGATCACTATGAGTCTGATCTGTGTAGGAAGACGCTATAGACCCTGTACTAAATACATTTTAAAAAATAAAATTAAAAAAAAAAAAAACTAACCTGCTGACCAATTCGTGTAATTCATTTTGGGGCAATCATAAACTCTATTACTGCCAGATTTTGACAACCATTAACCAAAATGTCTTCCAATAATTCTTTTGTTTTTTTTGAAGACTTTGAGCACCATATAAATGACAAATATAAGTGAAGCTATCTCATGGACACTTGTATGTTGTCAAGGCAATTAGTGGATGCAAAAGGCAGATGGTGAAGTAGTGAAATTTTCAGACTGAAAAATACTCTTTGGAGTGTTTCTGTATAAAAGATGTGGTATTTAGGATGTGACAGAGTGCTGGTATAATTTCAGGGCATTCTTTGAGTCAGTCCATAAGTAGACCACAGTATAATGTCCCTATTTTGTCCAATACTAAATAATAAGTGCAGGACTAAAAGTTGATATTAGAAAGTTGCTATTCATGTCATATTCATGCTAATTTCTTCCTTTCCAGATTGTATTACAAATAGATACATATCGTATTTAGAATCCTAGACACATCACCCAATTCTACGTTTTCTCCATATCTCTGCCTTGTTTTCACTATACTCCTTTCAAAATACTTTCCTCACAATCAATAGTGCTTCTCATAACAGAATATGAAAATAAGCCTTTTTCATCAGGATACTTCTGGAAAAAATAATTTCTCTGCCTGAAGAAACTGAACTCTAGTCCACTACTAATACTCCTTACTGAGCTCACATTGAAGAATCACTCTGTTCTCCTCTCAGGAGGAGGCATCTAGAAAATTGAAATATGGATTCTATTGTCTGGCACTTAGTGAATTTCAAAAATATCCATCTAACATGCAATATGGAATTGGTAATCTAGTGATATAAACTTCTTTAATTCTTTGAGCTAGGCATTATCATATCTTTTATAGACTTGAAAATAGGAAATCAAAGAGATGAAATAACAAAGACATCAGGTTGCTAATTATACCTTGTGAGTTCACATCCAGCACTCACTCCATTACCTATCATTTGGCTATGTATTGGGTGAAAGCCTCACTGTTTACAGCTTCATTTAAAACAAAGGAATACAAATATGAAGTCACCATTTAAAATTTTGCTTTTTCTTTCAAACTAAAGTGCTTCAAATTGACAATCAGGTGAAGAGAGTTCCTTCTTTAAGAAGGAAGCAGCTATAATTTCTTACTGAAGTTTTCAGAGAATGATACCATGAAAATATACAGGGTAACCAGCAGTATGTCCAATCCGGTTATATCCATGCATGTAGAATTGAAATGTGTGACCTATTATATTTCACACTAATGAAATTTGGGGTGTTAGCTACAGTCAGAAACTAAATTATCCATGACTTCAACCCTATTCAGAAATAATTTGTACTCTGTATTTTCTCTCTATCTTTTTTTTTTTCTACCTCATCAGATCTTTGGCACTGAGAAGTCACTGGAGATCCATGGTCTAGCTCATCAACTTTGATGTCCGCAGGAACTGGGTACAAAGTCTTGTTTTGTTTCTATAGTTGGAAAACATTCAGTCATTCATTAGTTACATTACTTCCTATCTACTTAACTATGCAATTTAGAACTATTACAGTGAAGAAATCAAGAATTTAAAAATGTGGTTGATCACCACTTCTCATGAACGTGATTTTCTCAAAGTGGCGTGAACAGTGGGACCTGTGGCTTCGGAAAGTATTTTTAATTTTTAATGAGGTTCACATTTTCACAAAATGCATTCCAAGAAGTCTTTGAAGAAAGATATATAAAGCTCATATTCAGAGCCTCAGACTTTTCTGGGACGAATGTATTAGTATAGAGATCAAAACACAGACAACATAGGAACTTCCTGTCTCAACGGTAAATACAATAAAGCCTCACACTCACAGTGCTCTGGGCCTGGAAATATGCCCCATAGTTAAAGAGGAGGAGTAAATGATGTGATGTCCAAAGGGAAGCTCATGCTATTGGTTTAGTTGGGGTTGATTGTGTCTGCAGTTTATTCTCCTTGACATATAAGACCTGAGTAATGGTCTTCATAAATTAATAGTTTTATTTTAGTATTAGAGAAAGAAGCACAATGGAAAGCAGCATGGCAAAAGATATCTTGACATGGGAAGGAGTTTGAAGAGTAATTTACTGAATGCTGGGCAGATACCAAAACCATTGGTATTTTACATTCATGTGTTTTTGCTAAGCTATTTTCCTATTGAACTAGTCCACTGAGGTATTCATTTAAACAGAATCACAGAATCCAAGAGGAGTGATATGCATTACAAAAATCAAAATGCCCATGGACAACATCAAAAATAGTGTAATGCCATAGAGCCACATTATTATTTTCAGTCCCCTAAAATTGTCATTTGTGTTGCTGTCTTTTTTTTTTTTTCAGCAGAACTGGGGATTGAACTCAGACCCTTGCACTTGCCAGGAAAGCTCTTATTCCACAAAGTCATCTCCCTGGCCCCTGTGTTGCTGTCTTTCAATACGAAATAAATCCATTCACCTAGAACAAACTTCACTTTCCTTCCAAAACAAGACCTACATGGAAAATGAATATATCATACTTTCATTTAACTCTGAGCTTAGCTATATGTATGCTTCTATAAAATTAATAATCATTTTTATATTCCTATGATTAGTGATGATCTATCTTTTCATTATTAACACATGTTACATATTTTAATATTTATCTTTATTGATTCCATTCTGCATACCCAAAGTCTTCTGAGTCACACACAGGCTTCCTATTAATCTACTTTATGGCAAATAACAAGTGTATCAGTTCCCCTTGAAGTGAGGAGACATAAACCAAATGGGAAGCTTCTCTATCAGGTTCTCTGTCAAAAGGGGCGGGAGAGAGAGAGAGGGGAGTTTGACATTTCCTGGTTCTAAACTGGGCAGAGATAGTTTACCCTTCTGCATCTCTTAGTAATCTGTCCTTCCAGCATTACTCCTACACAGCACCGATCCCCTCCCATGTAACTTTCGTTATCCTGTTTACGAGGCCTGAGTGTGCTATAATATTTATTCTGGAAGGACTTCTTGATCTTCCACAAGCTGCACTGGTGTCCTCCACAAGCACTCCTGCTTTCAAAGCCATTTTTGAAATAGAAAGATCTGAATTGGTTCCATGAGCTTTTATGTTGAGGCTGAGAGGCGAGCTGTATTTTCTTCTTCAGAGTGACTGGGAAATATTGCCAGAAGGGACAGCAATCAGCTTTGCTTTTGTGTAAGGTTACTCCCACATTACAAATGAGTACAACCTCAGAAAGATTTAGCCTAGTAAATGGGTCAAGGTAGATAAGAAATGAGAATTTGTAAAAAGGATTTGGCAGGGAAGATTTCTTCCTCTATTGAATGGGT
Organism: Ctenomys sociabilis; assembly: GCA_004027165.1. Taxonomy (NCBI): domain Eukaryota; kingdom Metazoa; phylum Chordata; class Mammalia; order Rodentia; family Ctenomyidae; genus Ctenomys; species Ctenomys sociabilis. The sequence continues at coordinate 25,885 of PVKA01013295.1, read as the reverse complement.
CATAATATGTGTTCTGATGACCCCAAACTATTTATCATCTTTGGTTAAATTAAGTAAAATTAACTCAGGATATTGATGTCATGGAGTCTCTTGTGCTTTACTTCACATGAGCAAAGTGGTTTACAGTTCCCAACTACAGCAAAAGGCGAATCCATAAGTTAAAATTCCCCAAAACTTGGAGTTGAGAGCTGATCGGTCTACTATTCTTAATAATATTTTCTGATTCCATTCCATATCCAGACTAAATAATTATGACATTGATCATGAAAAGGCATAAAATTTGAAAACTAATTAAAAATGCAGTACTGGGAGAGAACAGTTCTTTTAGACCATATAAATCCTTACCACAGATGGGCTCCTTTGAGATACTTTCAGGTATCTTTTTTCTACTTCTGTCAATATAGAAGCAGCTCTTTCAAGTATGTTAGTATCCAAACTACAGAGAGAGAGAGAGAGAGAGAGAGAAAGACAGATTTCCATGCTATTTTTTAATAAAAATTCTCACATTTACGTCTATGATGACGTCATTCAGTAGATTTTACATGCATACACATATATTAACATCAGTTCAGATTTAACCTCCCTAATCTCAGCAATCCGTGACTGCAGTTTATACCAATTGGTGTGCACATTGTGGAGAACTGAGGGCTATGCACCACACCTGTCATTCTGTTCTCAAAAAGAAGACAATCTAATGATCACAAGCCAAGGACAAGGTGGAGCACATGCCTTCTCAATGAAGAATAGTCTTAAGTTTGTGGGTTTCAATACAGAGAACAAGGTCATTCATATTTCAGAATGATTTATTCTTTAATGCAAAAATCAGTACTATGGGAGATACTTTCAAGAAATCTCTCACTTTTCAGAACATTCCTTACACCAATCAGGAGCCAATGAGACACTAGAAAAATTCCATGAAGTATTTCACTATATTCTTTTTGAAGAATATATGTAATGTGTACTTATTTGTGTACTCATAACAAAAACATGATGATGTTTTATACATGCATAGAAGTTATATAAATAGCTTATCATGTCATATATACTTATTAAATAGAAATGTATTAGAAGATTATTTTTGTCCCTCCTGAATAATAATGCATTATTGCACAATACTTATAATAATGCCTTGGACTGGGTTTGCTTTTTCTTCATTCATTTATTAATTATGGACACTTTAATAAAGTTTGTTCATATATCTCAGATATTTTTAATGTTGTTGTACTACAAATGGGCTTTCTTTGAGCTGCTGTTTTCTGTGATAACTGTATTTTTTACATTCACAGCAAGGATATTCAAATGAGGGCTGGGGAGATGGCTCAGTAGAATAAGCACTTGCCGGGCAAGCACAAGGGCCTGAAATCAATCCCCAGTTCTGCCAAAAAATTTTTAAAAAGAATATTCAAATGTTTTCTTTGAATCACTAATATGTCAATAATATTTTTGACATTAGTTAATCTGAAATGTGGGAGGTGATATTTTATGGTGGCTTCAATTTACATTTGCTCCATGATTAATGACATTAACCCTTTTCCAAAGAACTTTCAGACCTTTGTATGTATGTCTGTTTTTCAGAAAGATGTACTGAGGGCTTTTGTATGATTTCATGTCCTCTTTGCTGTTGGATCATTAAATTGTTTGTACTCCTTATAGTTTGGATTTATGTTTGGAAATATTTCCTGTTTTGTAAGTTGTCTTTTAAATTTTTTAACTGTTTTCTTTGATGTGATTATCTATTTTACTTTAATTTAATCATATATATCTATTTTTATAATAAGTGACTGAATTAAGATTGACACAAAAAATTCTATAACACAACTTAACAAGCTTTTCCTCTTGTTTTCATCTAGTAGTATTATCATTTATGTCTTACATGTACATCTTTAAACATATTAATTTAATTTTTGTTTATTGTGGGATACAGGTTTAATTTTACTTTTTACATGTGAATGCCAAACTTTCTTAATATTACTTACTGAAGATATGGAATTATCCCCATTTTGTGTTCTTCATAAGTTTATTGAAAATCAGTATGCTATGAATACATAAAATATCTGCTATCCCTATTGTGTTCCATTGGCCTGTGTTAACCTTTTTAGGCCAACAGCAATATATATGGCAAAACATTAGAAATGATACACAATTTAAGGCTAGGGAAATAGCTCAGCTGTCTAAGTGCCTGTCTGCCAAGTTCAAAGACCTGAGTTCGATCCCCATTGCCTCATGTCTTGCAGTGGCATATGCCTTTAATCCCAGCATTAGGGGAGGCTGACATAGGAGGAGCACTATGAATCTGAGCTATGTAGCAAGAACCTGTACCAACAAATAATTGTAAAAAATTAAGGAAACAATACGCAATTTAAAGAAAATAAGGTGACGGGCAATCCAGAGTGGCTGTTATATTGCACATTACTGACTTCAATGTAGTGGCTCTGATTGCATATATAAGCATATAAGATTTTTCAAAGTAAAAAATTTAAGAATTAAATGCTACCTGAAAAAACTGATAGAAATTAGTAGAACAACCATACTAGTTTTATAGTACATGTTCAGTTCAAGTGTCACATGCCTCCATATTTTGTATTTGTGCTCAGAGTTACCCTGTCTGGGTTATTTTATGTTTCCACATAAATGTCAGGATTCTTTTTTATTTGTATGGTAGGAATTTCTCTGCATCTTCAGATTACTTTGGATATGAATTACATTTTTAAAATATTAATTCTTTCAATACATAAGTAAATACTATTTTTGTTTCTATCTTCTTTAATTATTTTTGATGGTCTATAATTTTACATAAATAGATTTTAATCTGTTTGGTTGTGACAATTCTAAGTGTGTTTTTACAGTTTTGTTGTATAATATTTTCTTGAATTTCTTTCAGAACATTTTTTTGTCACCATATAGAAGTACTACTTAGGTTAGTATAATTATTTTCTTTAGTATTATTTTACTATATTTATTTCTTTCAATGATTTTGAGCTGATTATGTCATATGCAAAGAGGGATGATCTAACTTTTTGCTTTCAAGCTTGGAAAATTTGTACTTATTTCTATCCTCAACTGGATTGGAATATGTACTCTAGTACAGTAATGAAAAAAACGGCAATAGTATCATTATTTGTTTTTATTCTAAAGATAATTCTAAAAAGTAGAAATGAAACAGAGTTTCAAAACAAGATGATAGGCCAGGGAGATGACTCAGTAGAATAAGTGCTTCCCTGGCAAGCGCAAGGGTCTGAGTTAAATCCTCGGTTACACACACACACACACACACACACACACACACACACACACACACACGTATATAAATAAATAAGTAAATAAGTGATAGGAAATTAGCAGTGCTTATTATATGGTGTATTGTTATCTTCAAAGCAGCTTTTCATGTTCTCAGGTATAGTTATATACAATTGAACAAACAATGTAAGTGTTAATTGTTTGTTTCAATGAATGAATAGAAATTACTAGTACAATTAAATTAGTTATCTCCTTTCCCCCCTTCACAGTTGTTCTTTCTTTTAAGCAGTTTCTTTGTTTCCTTCTATTTCACAATATCTATTGTACATCTTGGATTTTGTTTACTTTTCTAGGTCCTAACACTAGGAGTATAATATGATGTTCGCACATGAGTCTGATTTATTCCACTTATGTGTATGGCCTCTATTAGTTGCTTTCATTTGGCTGTAAAAGCCTTGATTCTGGATGACTAATAAGTTTTCAGACCAAAAATTAGACAGAAACATGGGCTAAAAGGACAGTCAATATTTTCACCCTAGCTCTTCAAGGTTAATGGCAACAAAGGACATAAGAGAACATCTGGTATGACATTCTGTAACTCAGAGGTGTCCCAAATTTTTTGATCAAGGAGATTATGGGACCACAGAGGAAAGTGACCAATGATGGATAATGCACCTAAGGAGAATTAACTAGAGAAAAAAAATTTTCTCAGGCTTTCACAGAGAGCAAATTGGTCAAGTAATGGTCGTGACTCATCCAAAAGATGACTGATATTTACAAAACATCTACAAGTTGCTATACATAGTTCTATGGTAAATCCTGAGGAGATTTGACTGATTTTATCAGATAGCAAAAGTTACATTATTAGTTATATAGGTCTTGCTTTAACTTAGTCTTATCCATCCAGCAGAAAAGTGTAACCATGAGGTATCAAAAGTAAAACTGTATTAATATGATGAGCTGTAAAAGACTCAACAACTTCAAACAATTGCCAGCTCTGCTGATAACCTAGTACTATTATGGACTATTGGACTATATTGGGTTATTTTGCTGAATTCAAGCACCTATAATATTTGGACTGGCATCAATATGAAAAAATCCTTTAAAGACTTCTTCAAAAATAGCTTCTCTAACAGCAATGGAACATCTATCTCTGACAAAACAAAATATAAAAGGAGAATATAAATAAAGGACATTTGGTATGGAAAAAATATATATATGTATGTATATACAAGACAGGATAGATATACAGCTTACTTTCTCTTAGTTCCAAAGAGAAGAAAGATTTAGGCAAGATATCATGATTGTGTCTTGTCCTCTGAAAAACTATGATGAAGACAACAATATGCAATGTATTAATTATCGTAACTGTCTTACTGACCTGTTTTGAAATGTTCATTGCTATTTTATCTTTCTTTCCTCATTAAAATAAATTAAAAAATTTAAAAATAAATAAAAGCTTGAGTTTTTTTCTTTGTAGCTGAGTAATACTCCATTGTATGAAAATACCACATCGTTTTTACCCATGCCTTAATTGATGGACATTTGGGTTGTCTCCAAGATTTAACTATGTCAAATTTAGTTGGTCCAATGGTTGTGGGTTATTGTTAAACTGATTAACTATGTCAAATTGTTCTGCTGTAAACATGAATGTACATTTATTAGTGTGGTATGATGTTTACAATTCTTCTGGGATAATACCCAGAAGGGGAATAGCTGGCTTCAATAGGACCTACCTCTAACCCTAGTTTTTTGGTGAATCTCCATACTGATTTCTGCAGTAGCTTCACAAGTCTACATTTCTATTAACTATGAAGAAGGATTTCTTTTTTCCTCCACCCCCACCAGCATTCGTTCTTTCTTTCTTTCTTTCTTTCTTTCTTTCTTTCTTTCTTTCTTTCTTTCTTTCTTTCTTTCTTTCTTTCCTTCCTTCCCTCCTTCCTTCCTTCCTTCCTTCCTTCCTTCCTTTATTTTCTTTCCTTTTTTCTAATTTTTTGTTCATTTTACAAGAGAAAAAATAAAATACAAATGAAACATTTTCAAAAAACATTAGAGGTCAGTTACAATAATTAATACATTTCACTTGTTGTCTTCAGAGTAGTTAAGAGGACAAGATTTAGATATATCTTGTGTAAACACTATTAGTACAAACCTTTCTTCTCATTGAACTAAGAGAAAGTACCCTGTGCATCTATCCTATCTTGTGCACACATATCTTTTTTTTACTACAAAACATTCCTTTATTTATTCCCCCCTTTTTGTTTTGTTTTGTCAGAGATGGGTGCTCTGTTGCAGCTGGAGAAACTGTATTTGGAGAAGTATTTAAAGGATCTTTTCATGCTTGATGCCAGTCCAAATATTGTAGGCACTTGAATTCAGCAAAATAACCCAATATATTCCATAATAGTAGTGAGTTACCTTTCTGGGATGAGATAGAATCTTGGTGTTTGTTTAATTTGCATTTCCCAAATGTCCAGTGATTTTTCATTTTGTTTCTTCACCTGAGAACCATGTATTTATCTCAGATGCCCACATTTCTCATCCGAACCATAAGTATTATATTCTTGTAGATCTTAGACAGAAAGTTTTAAACTTTTTTTTCACTTGAGTAGAACTACAGTTAGGTATGGGAGCAGTATGTCTTCTCATGGTATTTGTGTTGGAAACTTGGACCCTAGTTATAAAAAGTTAAAACCGGGGTCAGGAGGATGGCTGGGGAGATGGCTCAGTCGAATAAGCACTTCCCTGGCAAGCTCAAGGGTCTGGGCTCAATCCCTGGCTCCTTCAGAAAAAATAAATAAATAAAAAGTTAAAACCTTAAAGAGATGGGGCTCTAGATGTATGTAGGTTACTTCTGGATTCTGACTTCAGATTGTACAAGATGGACCACACTTTTGATAGGACCTTAAATGTTTTAAAAGAGCAACATTTTACTAATGAGGAAGACTGGATTCTCCTTGTTCTATTTAGTTTTGTGCTACTCTGTAATATTTCCTTCCTCTACACAATCTCATCATTGTATTGTAACATCTAGCATGCAGACTTCACCACACGCTTTTGAACCCCCCAAACAATTAGGTAAACAAAATTCCTTTTTTTAAATCTTGTACTTCATCTCATGTGTTTAATTACAGAAGTAGGAAAGGGCTGTTGTTGGCTGTGTTTGTGTCTTACAGGGCCTTCACTTCATTAAGTTACATTTAAATCTTGTATTTTTATTTCCTTTAAAATTGGCATCTCGTTCAAACTTCCCTCATCTGTATTCTTTCTCTTTTAATATAATTCTTCTGCATTTTAGTTAGATATTTAGAAAGAACTTAAGAGAGTAATTAATCCCGCCTTTTTTGTAGTTAGTTATAATTATACAAATGTAAGTGGTGCATAATGTTCTGAGTCCATCTGGTCTGTGTGGTTTTGAGTAACAGTTGAAACATACATCAAAATAGCTTCCACTTTTGTGTGTTTCTAAAAACTGAAGATAGTTAATAAACCCCATTACTGTCATAAAACAGAAATATTTTTTGAAATTATAATTTACCAGTAGAAACAAAAGACCAATGCAAGAGAACATTGAGGTTTCCAAATAGCTATTCTTAGAGTAATTTATCTTTTATAAAAGTGATCAAAAGTAATCTAAACCTGTGTTGTTTTTCAATTTGTTAGATAACTTTGAGTTATAAACCTCTTACAAGGCTAGGTAATTTTACCTTCCACTAAAATACTGCCAATGTAATGTAAAGTTGAAATAGGATTTAAAATTGAAATTGCCCTCATAGAGTCTACAGGTCTATATCTTAATGTAATGATTAAAAACATACCCTGCCACTATAGGAATAGATTTAAAAATGCAGTGTTGTACAGATATTTCAGGTATGCTATTCAGCTAAAATTCATGTGCACAAAGTTTAAATAAATACCCATTTACTTCACTTATCTGCTGAGTATTAATTGAAAGTCTTTTGGCTCCTACTTAATGTTGTAGAGGGCATAAAAGTGCATACATAAAATTCCTGTGCTCTGAGAAATCATAGAACATTTGTGAAGATAAATGTTAAGAATGCTGTTGTAAAAAAGGGAATTTTCTGTGGAAATGAAATGATGATACAGAAAAGACACTCTTTTCATGGGCCACGAAAGTTTCTTGGGGAGAATGTTACAGAAACAGTGACTTCAAGGTATCTGCTGAAGGAGAGAGTGGAAATTTTATTGGGTAAAACATTTTAGCTTCTTTAAGAAAGACCTTATTTCAAAAATGTGTAGTGCAATAAAGATTTATTCCTTGTATACATTACACTGCATATTGTACACAAGCTATTTAAAGTAGGTGGGTCCACAGACAATTGAGAATTTATTAGTCAGGCCCCTTCTAGCCCAGGACTTTCCCTGGGAGACTTTGTATTCTCCCTGGATACTGCCTATGGAAAAATGGTATTAGAAGCTGCTCAAAAAAATGACATCCCTCAATACTGCCCGCAAGAAATTCTTTCAAACATCTTCTTATGGCACATGTACAAATAAAGGCCAGAAAATCATTGTTTGCATGGAGCCAAGGGAAGGAAGGGGTACTAGTTACTAGTAAATACCACTAGCATCTTCAGTAAAGAAAATATGGGTCTGGGGAGAAGTGATGGGACTTACAAAAGCACAAGAGAGGTGAGCAGAGCACATGGAAAGAGTGAGAACATGGCCTACAAGGAAGGTGGGCATCAGGATCCACAATGCTGTCCTGGAGACGAAGTACAGACTTCTTATGAGACAGACAGGAACTACTGATAAATCATATAAATAGAGGAACGATGAGCTCAGATCTGCATTACAGGAAGGAAATGTACTGAAAATATAGAGTGAAGATTGGAACAGAATATAATGAAGTGTTCGAGGGTAGGTATAAAGAAATGTGAGTCAGGAACACATTATTCTGCTTTCCTGACATTAGAAATTTAGACACCCATAATTTAAGACAAGAGAGATTTGACTGGCACATAGTCTTCTAGGATTCAGTCCCATGAGAAGCTGACTCTAAGGCAGAACAATGGGTGCAAGAGAATGGAAAAACAAAGATTAGTTTGTGGTTTCCAGAGCAGAGAAGCCAGGCTAGAGTGGAAGGAGCCAGGGACAGACATCTCTGACCCACCCAAATACCCAGAGTTGAGTTCCATCAAATCCTTCAGCGGCTCCCAATCCAACCAATTGACACACCAAAAATGCAACAAGAAATTATTTCACAAAGTGCATGCAATATTTGTCCTGTTAACTTGAACCTTGTATTTGCATGGAACTCTGAGTTTTCTGAATGCTGACTTTAATTTTGATGGTGATAAAGACTACACTGCCTTTTTTTTTCTATTAAAATAACTTCCGTTTTAGTGGGAATGCTAATATTTAGCCTGAGATAATTAGGACATAGAATATGTGAATCCGGAGTTTTCTTTCATACATTGATCAATATAAAACCATATTGAGTAAAAATTCCTGAGGAATCTGTGACGTGTTCGAAGCATGCTAAGGACAGTCACTTCAGGTCTTGGGCGACTAATCTTTGATGATTAGGAAAAAAGTCTAGGAGGCCATATAAAGTTTCATGAAATAAAAATCACTCTGAAATTAAAGCTTTTTTTGTAGAATATCAAGGTGCCGTTTCAATGGGACACCTTGAATTCTTTTTTTTTTTTTTTTTTTTTTTTGAACTAGGGATTGAGCTCAGACCCTTGCGCTTGCCCGGGCAGCGCTTATTCTACTGAGCCATCTCTCCAGTCCCCCCTTGAATTCTTAATTAATTGCCATGTAATCACTTGTGAAGCAATGAAGTCAAAGTTGTCTTTGGAGATGTTGAATAAATTAGAAAAGAAGCACAAAAATCAGCCCATTTGATGAGAATAAATTTAAAGATTTGTTACTCAAAGAATGAAAAAATGTTTGACATAAGCAGATTATAAACAAAAACAAATACTTAGGCTTACTAGAGAAGTATAAATGTTCCTTTGGGCATCTAGACAACTTTGTGATTCTTCTACATGACTATTTGTGTTTTCCCAAATCCTAGGAAAAGGAGAGTAGTTAAGTTCCTTGAAGCATATAATACACAGCCACGGAAAGCTGATTCTTAGAATTATTTTCTTATAGTATAAAACCAAAAATTTGATATGGAGACCCTGGAAGAGTGAGACACAGCTTTGTGTACACTATTGCGTATTATTGGACTCCAAATACAGTCAGTGGAACATGGAAAGGAAAATAAATTCTATATGAAGAGTATGTGAAGAATCACTTAGGCCTATTACAATATAAAATGTAATTATACTTGATGTTAGTTAAAACACTGAAAAGTAATAAAACCGAAATGTATAAATTATTTTATTTAAAAACACAAAAAAAAGCATTGGGAAGGCATTCTAAATAGTATAAATCAGTAAAATAGCAGGATATAAAATTAATATTCGGAAATCCATAGCATTCATATGTGTAAGCCACAAGCACAGGAACTTAGCACAGAAAAAAGTACCTTATTTTGACCAAAAAAATTAAAAAACTTTCAAAAGGGCTAAAAAATGTTTAAGAAGATTATTTGGAAAATTGGAAGTCATACTGATAAAACCAAAGATAATTAAATTGAGGACAAATATCAACAGATAAACTGTTTTCTTAGATTGTGAGCCAAGTGTCTGAACCCTGGAGAGTCTCTGTGCTCTCTGTGACTACCAGAGTCATGCAGCAGCAGTCTTTCCAGCAGAAATACCATGATGGTCATGTGCAAGGGACAGGACCTAACTACTCCTGCCCCAGAAACTGCAATCATGGGCCCAATTCATCCTTTTGCACAGCAATTACAGAACATGGCTGAAGACTGAGGCAGAGTATTATTCATCTACTGCTACATAATGAATCAGCCTAAATGTAGTAGCTTAAAGCAGGAAACAATTATTATTGATATGTACATAAAATTTAGATGCAGCTTTCTTGGGTAGTCTGATTTGAGGTTTCTCATAAGGATGTCGTTAAAATGTCCTTCCACGTGCTTCATCATATGGTGACAGTGTTCGCATATCTGCTGCTATGATGGCTTCTCCACATTGCTTTGGAAAGAACCTTCAGGCTGTAGAAGTCGTATTCCTCCTTGGGGCTGCTTGATCGCCTATGCAATGAGGCACCAGCTTTCCCCACTGTCACTTGTGCTGCAGTCCTACACGTACACAGAAGACCAATTCATCAGCGTGCAATTCTCTTTGTACCCTGTGGGAGGCAGAAGTTGTCCCTACTCCTGTGTGTCTGTGTGTGCCTCCAGGCTTCCCTGACCACACCCCCAAAATAGCTTCTGCACATTCCTTTCAGGTTGGTCTTTGCTTTGTGGAGGACTGAACCAACATACTCTGTAGCTTAACTGATAAAGTTAATATCATAACTGTAAGAAATTACAGTAATATATCTTCTAAAATGTATGCATGTAAAGAAGAATTCGAAAAGTCACTGCATAGAAAGAGTTTGGATGTAGCAAATGCAAACAACAACAGCCTCAGAAAATATGATTGAGTGAGTATTACAATACAAAAGCAAGCTGAGGGCTGGCAAGATAGCTCAGCAGTCTAAAGCGCCTCTCAGGGACCGCGGTTCAAGCCCCAGCACCACATGCCATGCTAGCCCCTCCCCCCAGGGCGGGCTGAGCTGACCCCCCCCCCGCTCCCGCAAAAAAAAAAAAGAATCTGTGATGTGTAGCAAGACACTGTAATAAATAAATGAATTTAAAAAAGAAAAAAAAAGCAAGCTCACTAGCTAATAATGTATACTGTACTTTAAAGCTCAAAAAACACAACAGAAAATTAAGAAATATTTTTCAAAGATATACAAAGTTTCATTACGTAATACACTTGAGTTCTCACAATTAAAATAGAAAAAATAAAATTTTTAACAATTTGGTTCAAGGAATTCAGCGTACATAATGACAAACCTGAAGTTGTATATTAGTATAATTTTAAATAGACAAAAATTTAAATGATTCTCATATGTAGACATACAAGAACATGATAAAATGTAGTGAATTTCATTATAAACAGAGAAAAGAAAAATTTTTTCAGTTAATTGAAAGTATGTGTTATTAACTTCTCCAGCTTTGTTCAATTGATATATGCAATATTAAAAGTCAAAGAAAACTCACCATAATCTACATGAAAGCTCAAAAGGAAAAAATTGATAAAATAGAATTCACCCTCTGCTTGAAGTGAATAACCATCTTGATTTTTGTTTAAATCAAAGTTAAAGGGCCAGCCAAATAGTTTAGCAGATTTAAGTACCTGCAAGCAGGTACAGGGGCCAAAGGTCCAATTCCTGGGCCTGTAGTGAGCGCTCTACCCCCAGGGCTCACTGAGAAGACAATTGAGCCTGGGTGTGTTGACCCACCCCTGTAATCCCAGCTCTTGGGAAGCTGTAAACAGATGGATCACTATGAATCTGATCTAGTAGTGAGACCCTGAACACCCTGTAGACCCTTCCCTAAAATGCAAAAAAGTCAAAGTTTACATTTCTTTTTTTTTTTTTTTTTTGAATTTTTTTTAAGAGAATAAGAAGTAGAAAAGGAAAAATTAACAATGACACAGAATTTCACTGAACAAAATTACAGGAATTCAACAATGACTGTTTTTCTTCATGCTTGTACAGATAAATGGATGGAACTAGAAACCATGTGAATAAGTGAGTGAATAAGTAAAACAAATCAGACTTACATGCGTAAAGATTGTGTTGACTCCTGAGTGTAAGAACCTGAAAGCTTAACTAAAATCTGAAAGGTGTAAGAGATATTGTGAAATGGAGATACACTGTTCAAAGAGAAGGATCAAGTGGGATGAAGAGAAAAGAGAAAAGGAAGGAAGGGAAAAAGGAATATACATGTATTTACACAGGACAGCTTGGATCATTATACTGTTGATTTCTGCTTCTCTATTGAAAGGATCAGCTAATGCCCAATTTTTTCCCCTCTCCTTTCTATTTTTTAAAATTTTTGACTAATTTTGCATGCTTGAATCTGGTAGTTTGAACAACTACTTTGAAGACAACTATCTTGACTTAAGAGATAAAAAATAATGAAAAAAGTTAAATAGCACAGGACACAGAAACATACAACCATTAAAGGCTGCTGGTAAGCACATGAAATTACATTTATCTTCACCTAATAGAAAGAAGAGTAAAGTGAAAGTACATGAAGAAATGTGTCAAATTTATATATTTCAAAAATCCAACACTCAAAGATGCTATTTTGAGGCAGCACTGTTCAAAATTAGGACACTGGTATCTATGAGGTAAGAGTACAAATTGACCAAATGCCCAGAGGAGCAAGTTTGGAGTGTCAGTCAAGATTACTGCATTGTGTGGGCTTTCCCTGTATACACACCTCTGCATACACAGACATGTACAGCTGTGGCCATGGCAGCATCGCTGGCATCACCCTGGGCTGACTTCCACCTTAATGCTTCTCTACACCACTGGACATGAAGCTAATTACAGAACATGCCTTATGAAAAGTGGTACCAGATATGTAATTACATGAAAGAAACAACACCTGCCACTGTGTGCATAGGTGGCTACCTTCAGCACAGAAGCAGAAAGCAATGAGTAGATGCACTCCTGTTCATGTGGTATTCATGAAGAAATATTGCAAGAATAAAAAGGAAGCGTAATGTCAGTGCCAGCATATGAGAGGTCAGTAGTGGCAAAGTAGGGGGTTGTGGGGAGAGAAAGAAGTGGGAATGCTATTATTTTGCCTGTAAGTCTTCACTCCATTTTGGATTTTTATCAACATAAATGTATTGCACATCTAAATAAACCAATGAATAGCATAGGTAATTGTTCCACAGCATCATTCTCTCATATTATAGACATTTATTCTACATAGATTATTTATCTCACTCAAGGAATTCCCTTCACATGTTAGAACGACTTGAATTACACTGCGAAGAAGACTCACACTAGGGCTACGAAGTAATCTAGTTCTGTCATGCTAAGTGTGTTTGTTCTTTCTATACTTAATTTTGACTTAAGGGCTTCTGGTTTTTCCTGTGGAGCATTAGGATTTTAGCACGAATCTATGTGACTATAGGACGGCAACAATGAGATCATAGCAACAAATGTTGCTGCTATGCGGGAAAACACTAAATAATGCATAAATGGAACTTTTCTGAGTTGGGTAGAACTGCTCACTGCTGCCTCATCAAAGGGGACATGACCTCTGGAGAAAAGAGGGAAAGCAGGCACACGGAGCATGGAACTGTGCAGGCAGCAGTGGAGTATGTAGTGTGTGCTTTATGTAATGGAGCTACACAGGTTTCACAGGGTTTAAGCTTGAGTAAAAACATGGGTGCTGTTTCTAATGGTGAAGGGCTATGCCCAACCAGGCCAAAAAAAAAAAAAGTACGTAATTATTAATTGGGAAACTGAGCAAGTTTAGAAACTAAGAAATAGATAGAATCCTGCTGGAATTTTAGAAAGATATATAGAACAAGGGAAGACCAACATAAGGAATAAAATTTAGTGAAGCTTTGTCAGCATCTAAGTATGAAAAATAAATTACAAAAACATGAAATGGACTGAGCCATCTGTATCGTGGAGCTAGGAAACCAGACCCTTTACATGTAGCTCTGTCAGCTGGTCTCCTTTTGTTTTCTTTTTTGGCAGAACCAGGTATTGAACTCAGGCCCTTGTGCTTGCCAGGGAAGTGCTTATTTCACTGAGTCTTCTCTCCAGCCCCATCAGCCAGTCGTCTTCTTTCATGGCACTGTCTAGCACTTGGCCAACTGACAGCAACAGTGTCTATTCATTCCCTGACCTTTCTCTCTGTTACTGTGTGGAACAGACTCTCAAACTCACCTCATTTGTTTCTAACTGCTCCCCTCCTTTAAGCAGGAGGCAGGCAGCAATTTTGAGAAAATGGGAAAATGTTTTCATGTCTGACTTCATGCCTGTGTGAATTTCTTAGAATGCTTTTATTGGAGAAATTCATTTGGCTAAAAGAGAAAAGATGAGACATGATAAAATACAATATTGGGAGAAGTAAATTGAAGCTGTTATATTTTCTATTCATTTAGCATAATCCCTACCTTATTAAATCCCTCACCTCAAAAATTAGGGGTCTGGGACTTTGTTATGCTCATTTCTATTGTGAACATTTTCCCATCCATGATATTTATTTAGAGGGGACCCTGGAAATACTTTATAAACAACCTTCACAAAAATATTGTGTGTATATTAATTTGATTCATTTCTCCTATATCCTGTGTTGTTTTGGGATATGTCATTTTGGTTCAAAGTGAACAATTACCAGGTACTGCAGAAATGCTTTTTCTTAATAGTGATATTTACTGTCTATAGCCTAAGCATTGTTTTATGTTTGCTTCCAGTCTGTTTTAGCTGCATTTCTTAATATTTGCATTCAAATATTTATAAAATTGCTCTTTGGTATGCCTGTCTAAAATTTCATTTTGTATATAATCCTTTATCCGCTGGGTAATATTTTTACAAGTTATTTTGTTGTTTTATTTAGACTCAAAAAAAATAGAAAATAGAAAGTTAGAAATTCAAGACAAAAAGGAAGGGAAAGGAAAAAAGCTGGGGAAAAGAATGTGGCACAGAGATAACAAGGGAAAATGGTTATCATCTCAGGTATTTGTTAGGCTGTACCATACCTGTAAAAGGATGGTAATAATATATGAAGTAAAACAAGCATTTTGACAATTTAGGATTTTTTTTTTCTTTCTACTCGGGTAATTCTAAATGATTTGGAAGTTGAAGTAAACATTCTTAAGATTTTTCCCATTTTGTAAAAGCAGTGCAGAGATCCCTGGTCCCTTCTGTAGAGCTGCTCACTGGCTCTGGCCACAGGTAGCTTCACACAGCATGTTCTTTCCTCTTAATCCAGACAGAAAACTCAAGGCCTACTTGTGGCCTCCACACTTTATTTAGTTTCTTAGTGGTGGCATTTACATTTGAAAAGAGATTTACACTTGAAAAGACATTTGTCAAAGGGACTAGGACACTGAAGAAGGGACTTCTAGAACTGTTGGTAACTAGCATTCTTATGGAAAGGGAGTATAGGCTACAGGCGAGTGCAGTTCCTTGGCCTTGGAAATACTTACTAGGAAGAGGTAAGTGAGAGATATCCAGGGCAGCGTCCTTGTTCTAGAAAGGAAGACCCACACTAAGGAGTCTGTCTTTGAGCACATAGACTATGCCTAATACAAAATACTTTAATTTACTAAACTTCTGTTATGAAAATCTATGTTACATACATTTTTTTCTGGTGTAAATAACATCCATAAAATACACAGTATGAAAAAATTTTCCACCACTAAAAATAACATGTATTTAAATTAGATCCCGAGAAATGTTCTTCAAAAATGTGTTAAAGTAAGAAACTTGAAACTGAGAAGGCTTTAGACAGCTCTATCGCAAAACATGTGTATGAGAAATTAAGAAAGTCAATAATGGTATTAGACCGAAAATATATATTTGGGACTGTCATTAACGGTGTGTGTGTGTGTGTGTGTGTATGACAGGAGGGAGTTAGTAGATGATAAAGTATATAATTAAAATTGAAATAGATGGAGAAGTATCAGTTTTACTGGGAGACATGGTGAGGCCACTGAGAGGGTATAAATGGTATTGCATACAATGAAGGATACAATTAAAAGGAGTTCCAAAAACTGATGGGGAAATGTTTGACATGGAGTCTGATGCATCTTGATATCTGGTTTCTGGAGGTTAAGTCAAATTATTGGGTAGAGATGGTATCTGTACTCCCAATATGAAGGTGCACAGTCACTGGGTCCTAATTTCATTTTTTTCTGTGAACTGAAGCTGAAGCTATCAACTGAGTTTGGGCTGGAATAGACAGGTGAGAGTCTGATGAAGAATTGTATGAGTGCTTTTCCAAACTAAATCATTTTCATACCATCTATGGTTCCATTATATGCAATGCAAATGTTTGGAATATTACAGGGGCAGATAGGTGACATTTTCCTCAATATAGTAAAATAGTTGGGAATCAGCCATGAATACCAAAGAAAGAACAGAAGATTGATGTTGTAGCCCCATGTGGAAAACAAACAAAACTGGTCAGAGGTTTAGAGAGAGGTGCAAGGAAGGCTCAGTGATGTGCCATGGAGGCAAAGATGACAATAAGTGAAGCCAGAAAGCATTTTATTGACAGGTGACAATAAGGAACCCCCAAAACAAAACAAAAAACTAAAAATGTATTAAAGAGTAAGGAATTTGCAAATATCTCCTATACTATTGGTATTTTTCTTAATTTTTTTTATGTATTTACTACCAGGTCTACAGGGCTTCATACATAGATCTGGCACACAGTGATCCTCCTGTTTTCAGCCTTCAAAGTGCTGGGATTACAGTCACATGGCACCATGCCCAGTCCAATAGCTGTCTCAGTGTACGCCTGGGCCAGGGCCAGCATGACACTCAGGGAATAGAACCCTGGTCCCTGAGTCTGACTAAGAAGATGCTTTAATCCTCTGAACTGTATCTCCAACCCTTTCCTTTATTACTGAGAAAAAAACTGAAGTTGACCATTTTTATTTCAGTGTTCCTCATTTTTCTTTCAGTCTCCCAGGAGATATTTATTCCATTTTAATCTCTAGTCTGTCTTTAATCAATTTATACACTGTCTTTGTGTCCCGGTTCTGTATGAAGTCCTGTTCTTGAAGACAACATGATTCTGTCAGTTTAGCAAGTGGTAGCTAGGTATTCCTCAATTCTCAGAAAAACTCTCACTTAGGATGAATGGTAAATTTTCTTACCTATTACAGAAGTGGAGAATAAGGCTATAGCACATTCTTTACTCATTCTTTCCCATAAACAAAGACACTAAAGAAAAATAATGTCTGTACAATTAAAATGCCATACTATAAATTAACTGACCTGTCTATATTAACTCCTCATTTCATGGGAATGCAGTCATCTAGGTAATTATTAAACCATGAAAGTAAATTTATTTAATGTCTTCATCCTCCACAATAGTATCTTATATGCAATTATTTCCCAGTCCTTGAAAGTGGTTTTCAAGCAATCTTTGAACCTTGCACTGTGTGAATGGCTCAAATATCAGTAAATTACAGGCATGTTTTCATGCATTATTGATTTTCTATTGTCATTTACTACTTCATTATGTTTGGGGAGTTTATTATTTATAATCCTAACTAAGCAATTCAACACAAATGCCACAAATCAAGCCAGTGATTCTCCAAGTAGCTGTCACAATTTTTTTATGACCAGCCTGGGAGTTTACAGGATCATATCATATCTCTAACTAAAATTTAAAACACATCATAAATAAACTATTGTAATGTCAGAGACACTAAGTACTGTACTTTGAATGTATGCTTCTAGGCAGGGCACTAATGCTTTATGAAACCACAAGCTGCCAATATGCTACGTGGTAAGTGGGGTGTCCACAAAGGCCTGATTGGTTCAAGTTGCATATATTAGAAAGGCAAACATAATTTATCTTGTCGAGAACAAAGTATTGGAAAAATTCTACAGCATTCAATTAAGGATATAGAAAAGCCAGAAAATCCAATGATGCTAAATATGGAGAATTCATGACCAATGAGGAACACAATGACTATTCTGAGATTTTTGGAAGACTAGCATAAAAGTGGCATAGGCCTTTTCTTTTGTACTTAAGAGAGATTCACTTAAATCACTAGGTATGAAAGGTGCCAGAACATGATGTTCTAAACTGACATAAGAAATAGAGTTTTAAATTAATATTAAAAATGTGTTTTTTATCAAAAGATAGGATTTATCACATTCTTAAAGATGCTAAGTTTTTTGACATTAGCTCTTGCTGTATTTCCCCAGCTGGGATGGAGATCCTGGGCTCAAGCTATTCTCCTCCTTCAACCTCCTCCTGGCACAAGGGTCTGTGTCACTGCACATGACTTCCAAATAAATGTTCATTATTTATTTTATTTTATTTATTTATATATTATTAACATTATTTTTATTTATGTATTTATTTGGTACAGGGTCTTGCTGTGCAGCTTAGACTCTTAGTGATCCTCCTGTCTCAGCCTCTCCAGTGTCAGGATTACAAGCATGCCAAACCACATCTTGTTTCAGTAACTGGGACAGCAGGTTCTATAGCTGGAAATGTGCAGTATTGGGGATTGAACCAGGGCTCTTTCACTTCCCAGGAAGGTGATTAGACCCATGAGCTAAGCACCTGATCCATAAATGCTCATTCTGGAGCAGAAAGAAGTGTTCCCTTTTTAATATCTATGAAGGCAGTAAAGAAAAAATTGAATTTTTATTGATCCTTTTGTGGCTGTTTTCATTATTGCTATATAATGGTGTGGTAGATACAGGAAATACTGCATAAAGAAAGCACTTAAGATGGTGAAAATATGACTAAATAGGAATTAAGATTTTGAAGATTGTATTATGTATATAAGATATATCTTCCATAAGACAAATAGCAAAAGAAAGCTCTGTGTCAAAATCCAACCAGCATTGGTGGAGGCAGGGATTTGACAAAATCAGGTCTGTCATGGAAGACACTGTCTACATATGATGCTCTAGGTTGGAGTTTACAGGACAGCTTTCAGGAAGGGAAGAAAACTGTGTGATAGGAGAGAGCAAAAACAGTCTGGAATCTACAGATATGAGCTGAAAACTGATAGTTATAGAATAAAACCTGCATCTGTTATTCTGATCCATTTCTTGGGTGAATTGTGTACCCTGAATAATTCTGTGTTCTTCACAAGAGATTTCAAAATGCATGTTCTTTTCACTCTGTTGACAATTTCTTTTGACATGCAGAAGCTCCTTAAGAAGAGTTGATCCCAGTTGTTGATTCTTTCAAGAGCTTCCCGTGTGAATATATGTTTGTTCATGAACTCTTTACCTACCCCTATGTCTTCAAGAGTTCCTCCTACTTTCTCTTCAAGGAGATTGAGTGTTTCTGTTTTAATGTTTAGATCTTTAATCCATTTTGAAAAAATCCTCACTAATAAGCAATCAGACAGAGGACTACTGTCTAGAATGTATAAAGAACTAAGATATAACAGGGCCCTCAAATTTAAAGACCCAATTGAGAAATGGCCATCTGAGATGAATACACACTTCTCAGAGGACGAAATTAAAGAAGCGAATAAATATATGAAAAAATGCTCCACATTGCTAGCCATTCATGAAAAGCAAATAAAAACAACACTGAGATACCATCTCACTCCAGAAAGAATGTCTATCATAAGGAAATCAACCTACAACAAATGTTGGAGAGGTTGTGGGGAAAAGGGAACGCTTCTCCACTGCTGGTGGGAAAGTAGACTGGTGCAACCATTGTGGAGATCAGTGTGGAGTCTCCTCAAAAGAGTAGGACTAGAAATCCCATTCAAGCCGGCTATACCCCTACTGGGAATTTTCCCAAAGGATCTGGATACATTGTATCATAGAGATATATGTGTACCTATGTTTATACCAGCACAATGTGTGATAGCAAAATCTTGGAAACAACCAAGATGTCCATCACATGAGGAATGGTTGAAAAAGATGTGGTATTTCTATATAATGGAGTATTACTCAGCTATTAAGAATTATAAGTTCGAAGCATTTATACTGAAGTGGATGCCACTTAAACATATACTCATAAGTGAAATAAACCAGACACACACGTGTAAATATCGTATAGTTTCCCTAGTATAACAAGCGAAAAGCAGAAATACAAAAGGAAACGTACAACAAGTAAAATCAATTGAGTCCGATAAGTCAAAGTGAATGGCATATGCTGCAGGATACTAATCAGCTTTACTTCTGGATGGTTAACAACCTAAGATCACAAGTCAGAGTTGGAGAAACAGAAGAGCCACAAGGCCAGCCAACATTTTGGCTGTAGCCTTTCAAGGTCAGTGAAGACTCAGGACATAGGAGAACCTGTACTGCAAAATCATGAAACTCAGGTGAGCCCCAAATTTTCTGAACAAGGAGATTATGGAGCCACAGAGGAAAGAGACTGAAGTTCTATACTGTGCATGGGGAGAGTCACATGAAGAGAAAACTTTCTCTCAAGCTCTCACAAAGAGCAAACTGCTCTAGCATTGGTCATGACTCATCCACATGGATGACACAGACAAAGGAACTACAGAATAACGTACAGGACTACAAGATAAACCCTGAGAGGACTTCACTGACCACATAGGAAATATAAAGTTCATGTGTTGGTATATAAGTCTTGATCTATCTAGGTCTTAACCATCCAGCAGAAAAGTAGAAAAATGAAGTATACATCATGGGGCCATAATATTAAGCTGAGCTGTAAATGACTATGGTCAACAATTTCTTTGAATAACTCACTATTGTTGTAGAATGCTGGACTGTGTTGGATTGTGGTGTCGAGTTCAAGCACCTAAGTTAGTTGAATGACAATGGAGTGCCCATCTTTGATAGATGTAGACAAAGGAAGGGGTGTAGAAAGAAAAAATCATGATGCATAGACAGTACAGTTGGGATAGATAACACTGTGCTTCTACATAAATCTATGAGAGGCAAGATCTGCACTAATGATGGTTGGACAGGATATTATGTGGGCTTCTAGTACTACAGTCATCCACTAGGAAAATAATTATTGAATTTTTGATATAATTCAGGTATAAAAAATAAGATAAGTAAGCAGCTACACTCTTAATTCATTGATAAGAGATATCTGCTAAAATAATATCTGTAAATATAATATCATGTATGCAACTTGTACAATACCAAAACATTATGAAAACAGTTTGCAATGTATTAATTTATCGAATCTGTATGGTAAAGGTGTCTTGAAACTGTCTGATTGACATTTGTATTTCAATGAAATAAGTAAAAAAAAAAAATACATGTTCTGGGCCCTCTGTATCAATGAGCCAAGTCAGATGATCAATGAAGCATGAAAGCTTCAGAAGAGATCTGTCTGTCTTTTTGAACTTCCATATTTTAAAACAATTTGCTGTGTGATTTGTCTAATGTGAAAATATTCAAGGAATAGGAGTCTTAGAACTTGAGGTCAAGCTAACCCAATGGACACATCACAAATCCACCAGAAAGCATCAGGTACTATTAAAAAGAAAGAATTGCAACCAAATATGTTCTCATGTACTAATTGTTTTCGGACCCATTTTATCATGTCCAGACACTCTTCTCATGACTCTAAGCAGCTGATGATGGGCAGGATGCCTAGAGTTTGACTTCCTGTCAATCTAACAGAGCCATAGTATCATTCACTTAATTCTTTCATGGTAGAGACATTAACTAAAAGATTTATCAATTTGATTAAGAGAATGTTTGGATTAAATATAGCAGTGATAACTCTGGTGCTTTTTATACCCAGCATAGTTATTGGATTTACGATGTTAGCTTACTCAGTATTAACTGCTCACTTTGTAGACAGCTAGACAAGAATTTCTGATGACAGCAAGAAAATTCAGCAAATTTTATTAAAGTTAAAAACCTAAGTGAACATTTTAGAAACTTCCATCCTTTGGATAGGAGCTCAGTTTAAAAGTCTACAGTTACAAGATTTAAAATGTCTCTATAGTATGATTCACTTTTGTATCATCCCTTTAACATATGACAGAAATCTATAACCATGAGAAGTGATAAAATAACATATCATAAGCAATCCAAAATAGTACTGTGGATATAGATGATCCAACATTTTTGATTTTAAAACAAATTGCTACCAATGTCACAACAGACAGTCATGTTTGATAACCAAGTTAAAAATTGGGGTATGTTTACTAATGTTATTACAAAAAAAAACAATTTATTTGCGTATCTCAAGTCTCACTTTGTTCCGTGTTGGAATTAGTGTACTCCTTCTGTTGCTTATAATCCTTATTAAAGTGTTTCATTGAAGATTCTTAACCCAGCAAAGACTGGAGGCCATACAGCCATGACTGATTGCTGTAATTTCTTCAAAGCGAAGATGGGGAAACCAGGCAGGGCCACCTGAGCTACTCTCCTTGAATGAAGAGCAGTTGCCTCCATTTGGGCTGCACCTGACCCTACTTCCATGTATTGATAGGTACAGAGCTGGCTAGGATTTTTTCTTATTCCTTCCATTGGCTTTAAGAAATGCATATTGATCTAACTGAGGTGTTGGTGATAGTCTTTGAAAATTACACATGTGTTTCCCTCATAACCCACACATTCTGCTCTTTAATATGAGCTGGGCCAAGACAGGAAGTGCCAATTTTCCATGCTGTCAGTGGGAATCTAGCCTCAAGATAGAAGCTCTGATTTCCTGGGGCTCTATACATCAGAGCTAAAGCACTGGACACCAAAACATCAGATAATATCTCAATAGTGTAATGAAAATTATCTTTTCTGCATACCCATCTCTCTACATATGACAGATGTAATGGAGGCATCCTATCTACCCAGATCACAGTACTCACATATTTGCTCCAGTTAGCAGTCGTTCTTCCTCAAACCACTCCTCCTTCATGACTGAATAAAATCCAGGTTCTACTGTGAGTTGAGGTCTTTGTTCTGGATAGTCATGGCTAGACTTAAGACCATTGGCTTCCCATAACTATATAAAAAAGCATTTACTAGCTCAGCTAAGAATTATGAATAAAGAAAAACTATTGAAAAGAAGAGAAGCATTGATAGGGGAAAGTGGAAAATAAGGAAAGAAAAAATATATATAATATGATTGATATGTGATTGTTAAGATAGTTATAGGTCCTCTCATTTATTGAAAAGGGATTCTACTACTATTGTTTGGACAGTGTTTCATGCCTATATCTTGTGTTCTGAACAACTACTATGAAGATAACAATATGCAATGCATTATTATTACTGTTCAACCCAGACATTTTAAAATCTGTTTTATTGTTATTTTAATGTTTTTCTCTCTGAAATAAAATTTAAAAATAAGAAACACAATATGAGGGTTGGTTACACCCACACTGTTAGAATTTGGATGGATCTATACCACTCCACATGTCAAGAGTAATAATATCAAATATGCAAACACACAAAAATTGATTTAATAAGAATATTTTATCTTCTCTTGTCTTTACTAAAAATATAGACACCTGATTCTTGAAATCAACTGTAACTTCCATGAAAACTGCACCTTTTGCATTCCTTCAGAGGAAATGGTGGTGTAGCTATGATGAAGAAACTAGGTGAAGATTTCTGTCTACATTCTCTTCCTTCATTGTGTATGGGAAAGTAAAGTGGGACAACCATCATGGACATCAGTGCTGAGATTTCTAAACTAAAATTAGAAATTCCATGTGAGCCAGCTATCCCTCCTCCATATTTCTTACCCAAACAGGTTGCTACAGCATACTATAGCCATACATGCATACCAATGTTTAAAACTGAGTGTAATGATTCCCAATATCAAAATCCACAAAACTTCCTGTATATACATTTATAGAAGTTTGAATAAAGAATATATAGTATTTTTATTTGTCTTTATGTTATATTAAATTATACATTAAAGTAATATATACATTAAATATATATATATATATACACACACACACACATTAAATTATATATATAGTATAGGGTCTACACAGTCTCACTGCACATATCAGACTCGTAGTGATCCTTTTGGTTTTTTCAGCCTCACAAGCACTGGGATTACAGGCACACACCACCATGCCCAGTCTCATTTGCTGTTTTAGAGTGCCCGAGGTACAGGGTTGGCATGGCAGGTTGGGGATCAAACCCCTAGCACCTGTGTCTGTCTAGGCAGGAACTTTATTCTGCCCAATAATCTGGCCCTCTATCACATTAGATTAGATTGGATTGGATTAGATTATATTAGATTAGATTAGATTAGATGGTTTTAAAGAAGAGAAAATTTGACAGAGTTGTAGAAGAATTACTGCACTTGGAAAATCTAATGTTGAATGAAATAAATCAAACACAAACTTAAATGCCATGTGGGCATTACTCTTAGCAAGGCAATAGGCTAAGACCTTAAAATATACTAAATAACATCATCTAGGATCTAAAAGTCACGCTCTACTGTTCATCATCGTGCTCAAATGGAGGAAAAGACTGCAATAGCAAGTTGAAGAATAAATGAAGCAAGTGGAAGACTGAGTTCCATAATCCTACCTCTTCACTGAGAACTTAAACTTCAAACCCTTACACTCCTCATAAGTTCAGTGAGGAAGGATAATGGGACTCAGGAGCTGTGAGATAAAAATGCTTCGAGTTTGGCCCTTGGTAGAAAATATGCAATTAATTTTAAGCTGCAAAAGATGTGATTGCTCCATCATCTCTCCATTTTCTCTTTATGGCAGAGTAAAACTTGGGTAGAGAGAAAAGAGCCACAGAGGGAAAAGTCTTCTAATTTATGTGAGATGGAATATATGGAATCAGAGAGAACACTGGGCGCTAGAGGCATGCTAAGGCGTGAAGAACCCTTGAGAGACAGAATGAAGAGGAATGTGGGAGGTTGAAGAATGAGCTGAGTATGAAGAATTTGTCTTTGTCTCTGACTCTGGAGCACAGGTTGTAACATTACTTCATAACCCAAGGAAGATAAGAAATTGAGACCTGGGAAAAGAACATTAATTTAGACATGGAAGAGCTGACGCTGGGTTTCCTGTAGTGAAGTTGAAACTTTTGCTAATATTAAAAAACACCACATAAAAGATCGAAAGGGTTGCTTGTTTAGAAGAAGTAACTATATTAACTAAATTTGCAAATAGTAAAGCATCTCCTCAAAACAGACCACTGACGGCCTTTCCTCTGTGACATAAGTGTTTCTGATACAAGCAGCAAAACATGCCTGACTCTCAAAGCTGGTGTCTGCCTCTGCCCACTTCATGCAGGCTACTGCATCTGAAGTGACAGCCAGGAGCACACAGTGCTGCCCTGTCTGCAAATAGATGAGCTCTTCTCAGGAATCCAGTCAGAGAAGAGGTACAAAATGAAGTTAGAGAGACAGACCTGCCCAGCAACTCCCCAGAGCCCTGCCCCCAAGCCCGCCGAGCAAATGACAATTTTTCCAACTCTCCTGGACCAGATCCACACGAGCTCTTTTTGGTGAGTGTGGGGGAGAGCTTCTGAACTCTCCAGTGCTACCTGGACCAGGGACCCAACAGAGAGGCACCACAGCCTCACAGTTGTACCAGAAGAGGTGCAGCAAAAAAGAACTGAACACAATAGCTAAATTCAGGCAAGGAATAATTGGATAATCTCAAACTTAATAGACTGGCACACAAATCGCTTTATGTGCTGAAGTTGTAATTGCACCAAAGCTCTACACCAAAGGTCAGAGGTCTCCATACTGACCTCCACAATGGTTGTACCAGTCTACATTCCCACCAGCAGTGGAGAAGTGTTCCCTTTTCCCCACAACCTCTCCAACATTTGTTGTTGGTTGATTTCCTTATGATAGCCATTCTTTCTGGAGTGAGATGATATCTCAGTGTTGTTTTGATTTGCATTTCACGAATGGCTAGCGATGTGGAGCATTTTTTCATATATTTGTTCACTTCTTTAATTTCGTCCTCTGAGAAGTGTGTATTCATCTCAGATGCCCATTTCTGAATTGGGTCTTTAAATTTGAGGGCCCTGTTATATCTTAGTTCTTTATAAATTCTAGACAGTAGACCTCTGTCTGATTGCTTATTAGTTA
>PVKA01013294.1:0-55426 GCA_004027165.1 Ctenomys sociabilis | reverse complement strand
CCCTGTAGACTCAGAGATCATGGGATCCAGTAAAAGCGTGATGGAAATTGGCTGAAGCTGCTGCTGAGTGCTTCAGCAGGGGCCAGACAGACATAGATTTCATTGTCACATTCAATGGAACTAAAGTCCCCCTTAAAACTGTGCTTCTGATAGGCCTATGATAGAGTAATGAACGTTAGCTTCTTATGCCAAAAATACATGAATCTCTTGTACAAAGGCTTCATTCTCTGCCTGTCGTCAGCAGCTTGAGGGCCTTCTCTAGATTCTGTACGGCTGTGCTTACATCTTCATATTGCAAAGCACTGCCCGCATATTTGCAGTACTTCTGAGCTCTAGCAAAGTCCTCTGGGGTTAGACGGACATCCCCTAGAAGAAAATGATTTAAATATTTATTAAATTATGAAAGTTGTTTTTAGGTTATATATGTGGCTACCTCTGAAATCAAAGAAATTCTTTAATGTTATGTAAAAATAAAGTTTTTTTCACTCTCATTCATGTTGATAAATTTTTTCCATTCTTTACAGTATTTAATTATGAATATAAACCAGTTATGGCAATATAAAATAACATATAAAAGATTTTCCTACAAGAAGCAATGATTTAGATGTCACTATAGTTTAGCAAATTAACTGTATAAAATTATTTGTTTTTAAAAAGAAAGAGTAGCTTTGAAGTCTAGCTAAAGGCACTGAGCTACTCTTTTCATGGAACAATACACACAGACTAAACCATTCAACCCTCATGTGTGCCAGAACACATAGTAAATACAGCCCTCAATAAGAAAGGTATCACACTTTATGTAGAAAATACAGCATTTAGTATTTTTAGAACGAAAGTATTTATGTTTTTGTGCAATCCAAATAAAAGTCAATTTCCAATTTTTTTATCATTCACATACAAACATGAAAACAACAGTTTACAAATTATTTGTCTAAAACCTATTTATAGCAAGTTTTCTAGTTAAAAAAATAAATATTTACAGAGTCCAGCTAAATTATTTGGTTAAAATTTACTGAAATATATTTAATCTAATACATGACTATACTTGAATATGTATTTCTAAAGACAAGCTCAAAAACGTGACATTGTATGTTTACTGAAACACACCTTTCTGTGGAAACTTTTATGGGAACTAGGAGTATCTACTGATTAGAAGGCTCAAGGCACATGGTATAGTAAGGTGAGGACATATTTTAATTCTATTTATAAGGTTGAGCTGAGAATGACTTTTTAGTTGTTTTGCCATCAGTAGATGTAGTATAAAGTGAATTCTTTGATATTAAATAAATGGTTGCAATTCTAGGAAAGCTGATACTAAATTCTAATTTATTATTTTCTCAAAATTTTAAAGCCAGTACTGATAAAATGTGTATAATTTAAAGCTTTTATCTCATAACAAGGCCAGGCACTTGTGGCTCAGCTCAGTAACTAGTGAAAATGTTGTCCATAATTTAAATGATTCCTACATTTTAAAACAGAATCCGGGTGTGGTGGTGCACACCTATAATCCCAGCGCTAAGGAGGCTGAAAACAGGAGGATCACCATGAGTCTGAGCTATGTAATGAGACTCTATACCAAATACACATAAAAAAAAATAAAGTACATCTAGAATTAAATTTCAGCTTTTAAGAAAATATACTGACAAATTTACACACTTAAACTAGTATAGGGTTTGACATATACTAAGTCTTTAAATACTGAAGTAATATTATTAAAGATTACATAAACTTAGTTTCTTACTATTATGAATCAGATTACATATTCCAAATGAAAGTACTTCAATTCTTTTAAATTTTGGTCTTGCTTTACAATCAATTAGTAAATTATAATTAAACAATAACAACCAAAGTAGGTTCTCCACAATTCTTTTAGTTTGACAATTATTAACCATTAAATTTAAAAAATAACTATGCTTCAGGTCTGTTTACAATTTAGACTAGCTCACTTCAGTTTTTTTTTTTTTTTTTTTCTTGGACTAATACTCACCAATTTCAGAAATAAAAAGGCTGTAGTCACCTGGATATGCACCATCTAGGTAAGTAAGTCATTTTGGAAAATTTAGTTTAACACTGTTGATTCTATAATAATATTCTACCCTTTTAGGAAAATCTTTTAAATACATAAAGGCATCCATCCAAAATTTACTGTACTTGCTGGAAGAAAGCACTAATGTTCACACTACTCTTTTTACAGTATTGGCTTTAGCACTGTTTTGCTGACCTCTATTTATTAATAACTTAAAATGTTATAATGAAAAGTGTTACCTTTTTATAAACAAAATCATTTTAAAACAAGTATTTTAATTTAATAAAATCTTAGTATTTAGAAAATGTGAAATATTTTAATTGAAAAATATTGATATATCAAGCTTATAGACATATATAACTTGTGTAACTTGTACATAAAAGACAGTACCTGCATATAATCACCCAGCTGTGGAGTTAGATACAAACTTTAATTTTACAGACATAAAGAGATATTAAATTTTTCAATACTCCCCAAAACTTAAAAAGTCAAGCTGGGTGTGGTAGCACATACCTGTAATTCTAGCAGTTGGGTGGCTGGGGAAGGAGGATCATTGCAAGTTTGAGTCCAGCCTGAGCTACAATGTAAGTACAAGGCCAGCCTAAACTCAGCAGAGACCCATCTCAAAAAGACCAAAAAACCTCCAAAACCCTAAAAGTCATGTCATATGGTTATTTTGTAACACACCAGGCTTTCCTTCATTTAACAAATACAGACAACAAACCACTAATACTGAAACGGATTAAAATTTTAAATTCAAGAAAAAGAAAACCTGACACCTAGTTTTGATCCATTTAAAGTAACACTTAAAAACTTAGAAGACACAGTTCAGATAAAAAAAACTGTTCATATTCATTTTAACAGATTTTATATTCAAAATAGCAAATGTGCTCTGTACAGCAAAATAAAAGCTGCTTTCTTCCTATCACTAACGTTTAGTATAAGTCACAATTAGTGTAAGCAAGAACACATAGCGTGGGCCTAAATGGTGTTTACATAACATAGATTTGTCTAATGTAGCACTTCTGCTCTGAACCTGTGCATCTAAGCCGTGTGTAAACTGGGCACTATCCTTTCAAATGAGTATCCTCCTTGAACAGGGCGGGACAAGAATAGGCAGAAGACAGGTAGCAGTCAAAGTCTGTTGCAGTGGGCAAAAGGAGGCTGGTTCAGCACAGACCCAGAGATGTCATTTTTTGGTGTAAAGAGAGATGAAAGTATTACTCATTTTACGTGAGCGACCATTTCCAAGGTTGATGTATCTAATGCCACTAGAGAGAAATCTAAAATGGGTCTTTTGAGACCCCTTCCAACTTCCATAGGCATTTGCAGTAATTCAGAAGGACACTCTCATTCTAGTAACTTTATTCTTCAGACTGAATGCATGGGATACAGGAGGAACCAAAAGGGAATGGCCTGATCTGTAGTTAGTATTGAAGGAAACATAAAGCAGAGTGTTGAGCTTTAGGCCTTCCCTAGTGCTGTGGTTTGTGACCCAATGTTTCCCCAAAGCCTCACACAGCCATGGGGTGGCTTTTAGAGTGTAAGTGGTCCGCTTGCCTATATACAACATAAGGGAGGGAAAGAGGCTTGCTCTCTGCTGCTCCTCCCTTTTTCTCTTGCTGTTTTTGATGTTTTCTATCACCATGAACTGTTGCTCTTTGTCATGTGACACTCTTCCTTTAGCCAGCTGACTACAGACTAAAAGCTCCTCAAACTGTGAGCTAAATAAAGCTTTCCTTCCTTAATTCTGGGTGACAGGTATTTTGTTTCAGCAAAGAGAGGTAAGTAACCAAGATACGTAACTATATCACTTAATTATCATCAAGAGTAGATCAATACAATAAAATTTCATTATGTCTGTTAAATACTTTTTGGATACTTGTGATTCAAAAAATAGATTAAGTCATTCACACTCAAATACTATAGATATATGAAAAAGTAAAAATTGCTTCAAATATTTACCTTTCCACCATTCTGCTAAAATTTGCCACAAATTTATTACAAAATAATGAAAAATTATCTGTGAAATTGAAAGATATGAACATCGTCTTCCATGAAGTTCATACCATCTTGACTCTCCACCATTAACAAATGAGAGGTCCTGTGGTTCCAAACCTTTAGCAGCAGCTGGTGGTGTTCATGTTCCAGATCCTGATGAGTCCACTGGGTACGTGGTGGACTCTTAGTTTTTAAATTTACATTTTCCTGATGACATATGGATGCAGAGCACCTTTTCACATGTACACTTGCTATCCACCTTCTTTGTGCCTGCTAAGGTCTTTGGGCTATCTACCAACAGGACTGTGTTCCTAGTGTTGGCTATAGTTCTTGTATATTTCCGAGAATGTTCCTTTACTGGATGAGTCTTTTCCACATTTTCTCCTAATCTGTAGCACATCTCTACGTTCATTAGACAGTGACTTTGCTGAGCAGAAAATTTTAATCAATTGATAAGCTTATGGCTCTGTCCTCTAGTTCCATTCATTTTAAAGCAAATGACTGAATTTCATTCTTGTTTATATACTCATCTGATGATAAATACCTAGGGTGATTGTACCTTACCCTTATGAGTAGCACCACAAAAATACCTTATTTGAAATTAAAAGCACAACAAACATCATTGTTTTTGTATTTATATAATCAGCGATACATTATTTATACTGGCAACCCCCAAAATGAAATATTTTGGTATAAATTTAGTATATTATGCACAGGATCTATACAAGGAACACAACAAGACTCTGATGAAAGCAACCAAAGAAAAAGTAAGTAAATGGCAAAATATTCTATGTTTTTTAATAGATGGATTGTCAGTTCTTTCTAACATGATCTACTGATTCCAATGAAAATCCTAGTATGTAAATTTGTGCTCATCAACAAAATAAATACAAAGTCTGTGTGGGGTGGCAAAAGATTCAAGGTAGTCAACTACATTTAAGGAGGAGAACAAAGTTGGAAAACTGATCCACCAGACTAAAGACATGTGGTCTTAACAAAAGGCAAGCAACTCCTTGGAACAGAATAGGAAACCCAGAGACCACAGATCTTAAACGAAGAAGAAAATAGTGCTGGAAGTTATACTAACTGAACAACAGTACAGTTGAAAAAGATCATGGTCACAACACAGGAATCCTGAATCGAACTAAACTAGCATTAAGCCTCCAAGGTAGATAGATGTTTGTCCCACTGTATCAAGTAGTACTCAAAGAGAATAATAATAGAAGGGAATCTCTGGATTTAGGTATTTTTGAGAATAAGAAACAACCTTGGAAATCTAGTGAACATAGGCAAAGATTTCTTTTATAAATAAGCTAAACGTTCTGATTTAAATTAAGAGCATTTACATGTACAGTACTTATGTTAAGTTACAGAATAACATCTCAATGGAAGAATGAGAATACAGCTCAGAACAGACAGCTGACTCACCCTGACAAACTGTACTGAACAGAGCAGGATCAATGGCTGGGACGGTCTGTGGAGAAGGCTGGATAGTATTACTCGTTACACCTGTGAACCAGAAAACCACAGATGGGTATGAAGTATCAACCTCTTAATTACATATCATAGAATATTTTAAAGATTATGGGGCAATTTCACTTAAACATTTTCTTGAAACCTTCCAAATGATACTTGTTACACAAGAACACTGGGCAGAAAATACATTGAGGGTTTACGTGTCATGTATAATACTTCAACTTGTTTTGCAATTGATGCTCACCATATATTTGTAAAGTAACAGATTTCTTTCCTATCTTTTAATTTCACAGCCAATTAAATACACTGGGGGAGGGTCAGCCAGATAGCTCAGCGGACTAAAGTACCTGCTTGGGCAGAGCACAGCAGCTGGGGTTCGATCCTTGGTGTGCCATGCTGTCCCTGCCCTTGGGGTGTGTGCTGAGACAGCGATTGAGACTGGAGGCGCGTGCCTGTAATCCCAGCATTTGGGAGGCTGAAAATAGGGAAATCACTACGAGACTTATCTCTGTAGTGAGACACTGTATACCCTGTAAATCCTGTCCTAAATTCATAAAAATACATACATACACATGTACATACATACATACACACGTACATACACTGGGGACAAGGTGAAGCATAATTATGATAGTTTAATACATGAGTACTATTTCATCAGTTTGCATGAAATTAAAATTTTACAGTTCACATTATAGTCACCCTACCACCATACTAGAGATTGAATCTAGCACATTTGCACTGAGCTCTACCACACCCCTTTTAAAAAATTAATTACATTTTTGAGTCATGGTTTTACTATGTAGTTCAGGCTAGTCTTGAATTTTTGGTAATCCTTCTTGTGTCAGCCTCTGATTGCTGGGATTAGAGCTGTGTGCTAGCACACCAAGCTTTTTATTTTTTTAGTTTAAGCTAAGTCACCAAGTTGCCTAGGCTGGGATTAGAGCTGTGTGCTAGCACACCAAGCTTTTTATTTTTTAGTTTAAGCTAAGTCACCAAGTTGCCTAGGCTGGTCTGAACTTGAGATCATTCTTTCCAACCTTCCTAAAGTGCTGATTTTACAGGCCTGCCCAACCATGATTCCAGTTAGCACCTTACTAAGATAGTATTTTTGTAGACCTACTAAGTAATTCACTTTGATTTTCTACTGGAACTTGTCAAAATTGTTATATTAAATGAGTAGCAGTGAAATTAACATTAGGGTTGATAATTCATCAAAGAAATTAACAAAATATGTTAACATTTTTAAAGGAAAGACTAGAAATAATTCATTTAACAGGGGAGCTGAATGAAGGAAAGCTGATTATCCAAATCAATGAAGTTAAGTAACTTCTCAAAGTTCATTTACTTCAAGTTGATAGGTTAAATCCAAATAGGTTAAACTGGAATAGGGACTTGTTACATGGCAAAAGAAATGGGAAGAGAGGAAAGGTAGAAGACCAAACAGTTTCCAGAGGCACAAATACCTAATAGAATGATGCTTTCACAAAGATTAACATTCTAAAATAGTTTTCCTATGAGACAACTTTGAAGGACATAATGTGAATGACTTTGAAGGACATCATCTGCAACTTCAAGAAAATAAGTTTAAATTAATTTAACTATTTTACTTCATTTAATTTTGTTTGAAGGGTAAGCTTCTTTATAGTTGTTAGAACTAATAAATGTCATTAAAATTTTACCATTTAACAAAAAAAAACCTTGAAAAACATAAAGTATATAAATGAAAAGTTAAGCAAAAATTTTAAACAATATAAAAAAATACGTACATGAAAGCCTGCCTCTCCTGTAAACTCCAAGTCATGTTAGGAGTATTACCTAATTCAAAACCACTGTGAGTTTCCTGTGTTTCCAATTCCACCCATCATCCATCCATCCGAGTGCTATTCTGTGCTAAGAAGCCTATGTTCTTCCCTAAATCAATTTGCAGTAAGCATCACTGCAAAGTCAGCAGACATACATATCCAGCTGTTTCTATTTTTCACTACTTTGATAAGAGTTAACCAAACACATGTAAAGTGAAACAATAAATGTCTGAAATAACTTTCCGTACACACTTACCAAACATTTCAAAGCACAAAAATACTATTAAAAAAATTAGAATATTAGGTTTGAGAAGGATCTTCAAAGACAAGTCAAGCGTTCTGAAGCAGCTGTCCTATTGTGTGCAGACAATAGTATATGTTTATTAAGTAGATTTTTTTAATTTAAAAGGCAAGTTCATAAACTTTCTCAGAATCCAACCTATATATCAGATGGCTAAATAATCTGTGTTTTATCCTAAATTAAAATCCTCAACCATTTGGTGTGTTTTTTTTTTGTTCGTTTGTTTTGTTTTTTCAATACTGGGGATTGAACTCAGGACCGTGCGCTTGCCAGGCAAGTGCTTATTCTATTGAGTTATCTCCCCGGCTCCCACTTGGTGTTTTGAAAGTGCACAGTTTTTGGTCAAGCCTGCTTTAACTCTCAGATGCTTATTTGTACAGCTCCATGTAACTGACTAGGTAACAAGGACAAAATCGAATTTATGGGAAGACAATGTTTAGTTACGTAGTAAACTTTCATTGGAGCAATATTAAAAGAAAGCAGCATACATTGCATTAAGTACCATGTTCACAATCAACTCCAACTTGAACCGATGAGTGACTGCTCACCATGCCTTGGGTGGCAGACAGCAGCCACCGTCCTTGTTTATCTGGAAGTGTGGAGGCCAGGCCTGTCCTTTGGCAGCCAGCAGGAGCTGTTCCCATGGGCTGGGAGGAGTGGTGCAAAACAAGCTTATAAATACCTGTTAAATTAGTACATGCTGTGTATTTATTTATGGAGATGCCCACATCTAGTTATTTTTCCTGTCATTCTTGCTTTGGATAGGTTTCATTTGACAATGTCCAAAAGGGTTATAGCTCCCAGACTGCAGTATGCTGGAAAGATGTGACCCTAAATATACTACTAGAGAAAAACAGAGTGAGTTTGGAATTTTTTTCCCCTATTATTTAATATAAGGGATTGTTAATACAAGAGAAAAACAGAGTCTGGAATTTTTTTCCTATTCTTTAATATAAGAGAATTATTAAGAAGTAACTTCTAATTTTTTAGGTAGGTGCATATATAACATATTAAGTGGGATGAAGTTCAAGAATTAAAAAGATTTCCAGTTAAGTACAAAGTTGTGTGCTGACTAAATGATAGGATTGTAAAAAAGGATATATGGGTGTTGGTCAGAAAACTAGAGAAAATTATGCAAAAAGTAAACAGAACCCTGAGAGAAAGGAGGACTTAGAGGCAGAGAAAAAGGAAGAAAGATACGCTAACCTATAGAGACAGGAGCAGTAAAGGCAAGAAAATAGAAAGATGGGGCTGAGTAAAATCTCAGTTTAATCATGGGAATGGCACAGAGAGAACAAGTCAGAGAATAAATAACAAAGCATTGAAGCCTAAGTGAATTCAGCAGAGCCAACTGTTACATGAGGTGAGCTTCTTTTATAACTAAAAGGCTCACATTATTGTAACATAATTCCATTTCACCTAGCCTATTTTTTATAATACTGTAAAACTGTAAGTACATGTTTCAAGAGGATGAAAGCATACTCTGACTGCCTCCACAAAACACTTGCCCAGAAGGTAAAGCACAGGTGGTACATGCAGTGTGTTGAAGCAATCGCTACTCCTGCCCTTGGTGTAGCCCCTTTGCTATTTTATGGAAGAAATGAAAACTGTAAATTAGTACAAACTATTCTTCTTGGCTATCTTAAGGATTTCCTTTTGATAAAAGTGCATCCTGAACCTTTATATGTGAGAAAGTAAATCATTCTTTAAGTGAGCAAGAGGGGAAACATCTGTTATATTTATAAATTAAAAATCTTATTCCTTTTATTAGATAACTATGAACTGATTTTTGAAATATTACAAATAGAAAAGAAATCTGGGGGCTAAGAGGAGAGCTCAACATCTCAAACCAACATGAAGGGAAACAGACTTTGACAGCTCAGGGATAGAAGTTCACAGGACTTTAGTTTCTTGGAGGAAGAGACACACAAAGGAGGGAGCAAAAACAAGAAGCTAGACTTGGGTTCAAATTCTGGTTCTCTCTCTGGGTATGTCTGTTTAAGTGTTAATTTCTTCAGACCCTGTCAATAAGAGAAAATAGATAATATATGTGCTATGAGAATAATTGTGCAAACAGCTAACTGTATAAAACAAGACAGGCCTCATCCTATAAAGGTTTGAAGTGTTTTCATTCTAAGGAAAGGGAAGCAAGGAAGGAAGGAAGAAGGAGAAACAACAACCTATGTCTGAGTTCACTGGATAAAAAGAGACAATCACCTCCTAACATTTAGCTTTCTGCTATAAATATTTCAAGCATTATATATTGTTTGTTTGAACATGAGAAATTAACAGTATTTCATCATTTTTTATAGCACAAAAACAGCAATTTGTTAACTTAATGTAACCCTCCTCCTAAATGTGCTTCCTCTTACTCACATGGACATGAACACAGTGCACATGTGAGCAAATATGTAAGTGGTGGTGGGGGCAGAATATATACAGTACACAAGCTACACATAAACCAATGTGTATGTGGCAGCTGTACCTTAAAACACTAAGGCAATATGTCTCAGATAATCTTTCTATGAGGTTTTTTTGAAGTTTTATTCTTAAATGTGACATTTTTCTTGATTCAATAAATGATTTTAAGTGTTTATTAACTTACCATTAAACACCTTTTTGGCATAAAAACTGGAAAGAGGAGGAGAGAAATGAAGGAACGGAAGCTATCTGCTGATCATGGATTTTTGTCTGAGGTTTACTGTTAAATTTTTATAATTTTTCCATTTAAAAATTGAAGGAACTGTGAAAAGTAGGCATGTTTAATTTCATTTCAGAGAAAAGAAAAAAATCTAGTTCAAGGGGTGCTGAATTTGTGGATTAGCAGACTGTGCTTCACTGTTAGTTGACTCCCAAACGCACTGAGCTGACCCCTCCAAGAGAATGCCTGTCTGGGATTCTGGACCAGTGCTGACATTCTGGAAAGTACTTATAAGGCAACTACACTAACATACCTGGTTTTGCTCAGCTGTTCCACAAATCTGCGAGACTTTTACAAGATGCTAAAATATTTAAAATAGTACACCATGAAATTTTAATTAAAAATTCAAATTGGTTTGACTATGAATGCTATCACCCTGATTGTAAGACATTGACAAGTCAAGGTAAACTATCCTGAACCATGGCAAGTACTGTGATGGTCATCTTAGTCAGTCTTACAGATAAAATACTAGCATTATCTGTAATTAATATACAATGTTAAGTTTTAAAATGTGGAGAAAAGAATAATCAAAATAGAAAACTTTAAAAAGTTACCTAACTCATGCAAAATGACCTAAAGGCCTGGACCTTCTTTCCTTAGTAAGATTCCAACTGACACAGCCTCCAAGAAACTACTCCCTGCAATATTATTCTTAAATGACAGTAAAGGCCAAGAGGGCAAGAAAAGAGAAAGAAACAGTAAAACTCTTTTTAATAAACTTAAAAGTAATTGATACAGTATAATATTTGTTATAGCTCAAAGAACTAGATTGCAAGAAATAGGAAAACCTCACTAAAAACAAGTCTAAGTTTTGTAGGCTTAAGGATTCTGCTGTGGTGCAGGCCAGCGTCAGCAGGCATATATGTGACAAATTGGGATTTCTCACCTGTGCTGTGCGGCACTTCTGCTGGTGTGTTAGCTGGAGCATGTGCACCTGGAGGAATCTGGATTCCAGAATAGCTGCCAGACGGGATGCTGCCTGGGTCATAAGCTGAAGAAGATGACGGCTGAGGTGGCTGAGCAGGAAAAGAGGCTGTGCCAGCATCTTCATTTTCTTCAGCATCTGTTGACACACAGTTAAAGTAGTATTTTCAAGTACAACTCTATTCTTTTTGCCATATTTACATGGCAAAAACTACCATTGCAATACGATTTAATGCATTGGATAAATAGGTTCTATCTCTCAAATGCTTTATATGTTTTCTTTAAAGATGAATTGGGCCAGGGAGATGGCTCAATGGTATAAGTGCTTCTCTGGCAAGCACAAGGGCCTAAGCTCAAACCTTGGTTCCACAACAACAACCAAAAAAAAGAAAAAAAAAAAAAAAAAAAAAAAAAAAAAAAAAAAAAAAAAAAAAAAAAAAAAAAAAAGAATTGTGCCTCACATAGAATTATTGCTTCCTTCAGGCTAATACTTTCCAATTTTGTAAATTCTTTATATCTGGCATTGTTTTTTTAAAAAATAAACTTGCTTGAAATGAAAAGCAAGGACATTTTTGGACAACACTTATGTTACTCAGCATCAACTATTTTTTGGCAGCTGCCTTTCACTCAGTATTTATTATACACTTGCTATTAATGATCTGTGTATTGTTCAAAGTATTCAGTTAAATAAAAACAAAGGAATGCAATTTCACATTTAGCTATCTATGGAGGTAAGGAAATACTTTGTTTTGAAATGTAGCCTTTAGACATTTATAATACACTATACTGTTGGTTGATGTGGAAGATTATTTTAAAAAAACCTAATGAAAGTACCAAGGAGAATAATGAGTAATTTAAATAACAGATAAAACAATCAATGATAAAGAAGTTCATTTTACACAATTACAAAGCAACATGTGCCTGATAAAATAACAGCTTCAAATAAAACAAAGACTTAGAAAACTAGCAATTCTCAGGTGGAAGTTCTACCACCCCTTCATATTTCACATCCACAGACACCATAACCAGTAACTACCAACTATGCTCAAGTGTACATGAAATGTGTATCACAACAAGTTGTATTGTGAGCCATGAAACGCATCATGGTAAACTCCTACTACTGAAATTTTACCGAGTATGTTCTTCAACCAAACTGGAATGGAATCAGAAATCAATAATGCTAATGTATCTAGAAATATTTTGACATTAAACAATTATAAATGATCATTTACTCCAAGAAATGAAGTTTTAAGATTCTGTTTTATAAAAGTATTTAAGATTGATAGTGTTTTCATATTAATATTTAATCCATAAGCCATGTTTGTAACAAGATTTTAAGCCTAGGAATTCAATTAAAATGGGTACACACTAGTTAGATCACCTCTTGAGTAATAGTAGCTCATATTCTTCATTTAGTTGTTTCTCTTAGCTTCTCCAGTTGACTGATTTCCTTATTGTCCTATTATCTTTCTAATGTATATGTAATGTTAATTGATAACATCTTTTTCTTTTGTATTTAATATTCATAATATCTGTTTTCCCTCTTTTTTCTTGTATTTTTTATGTTTGCTCCACCTTATTATTTTTTCATTCTCTGTACTTGGAGGCTTTACTTTGCTCTTACTTTTTTTTAGATGTTTAAGAAAGAAATGTAGCCTTTTTTTAAAAAAAAGTAAATCTTTTCTGATGTAAGCATTTAATGACATCCCGTACATTTTTGTATTCATCAATGCCAGAGCATAAAAAAAAAAAAAAAAAGAATCTGAAAACCTGATGTTTACTTAGGTGAAAATTCAAACAACTTAGAGTAGTTAAGAAAATCTTGAAAAGGAAAAAAAAAAAAGAATGGATGAAGTTATATCACCTAACTTCAAGATTTATCAGACAGCAAGTGAGTACAGCAATAGGATAGGTCAGGAAAATAAATGTATTTGAATGGAGTCTAGACATAGTCACACAGAGACTTTAATTTTGGGCAAAGGAATCAAAGAAATTTAATAACAAATATGATGGAATAATAGGGTATCCTTCTTGCATGAAAACCATAATTCTTACCTCACATTATACACAGAAAAAAAAAAAAATCCAAGATATAGCACAGGTCTGAAGTACAAACCTTCTAGAATAGAAACAGTAGTAAAAGATTTCTTAGGACACAGAAAATAATTTATAAAAATTATAAATTATACTTCATATCATTAGAGCTTTTGGTAATCAAGACAGTTAAAAAGTAAGCAGATGCACATTAGACTATAATATTTTCAAAACATGTATCTGACAAATGACTATACATAATTAATAACTCACACATGACTTAGTAACAAAAATATAAGCAATTCATTAAAAAATAAGGCAAGGAAATTAATGCTCCTAGACTACTACTTACAATAACAAAAAAACATGAAAATACAAGAAATGTCCATTAATAGGTCAACAGCTATCCGTCTATTGATCGATCGATACCTACCTACCAACCTACCTACCTACCTACCTACCTACCTACCTGCCTACCAACGAATCAACCAACCAAAGCTATTCAGCCTGGACAACACAAAGGACCTTTGAGGACATAATATAATGCACTGCACTGCGCTGCACTGCACTGCACAATAAGCTAGTCAGAAAAAGACAGACGACCTATGGTTCCACTTAATATTAGGTGCCACAGAGACAGAAAACAAAAAGCAGTTGCCGGGAGCTGAGGGTATGAATGGGGGAGGGGGTGGTATACAGTTCCAGTTCGTAAAGTTGAAAACCATTCTAGACATGAATGCTTGAGAAGAGCTGGCACAAAGTGAAAGCACTTGATGCCACAACACACTTAAAAATGGCTGAAATAATAAACTGTATGGTAAGTATATTTACCCCCCCACAAACAGGCAAAAGAGACACTTCAGAAGTAAATATATATATGAAAAATAAACACAAAGAACACAGTTCAATATTGTTTAGTCACTGGGAAAATGCAAATGAAGCCACAATGAGAAATCACTGTATCAGAACAGCTAAACTTAAAATGACTGACAATACTAAGGGATGGCATGGACACTGAACAACAGAAATTTACATATTGCTGAAGAAATTGTAAATGGTGCAGTGACTTCTGAAAATAGATTGTGAGCTTCTTAAGAGTTAAAAACATATAAGCTAACAATTCTACCCTAGTCATTGCTTCAGAACAATAAAACATATTTATATGTACATATAACATGTAAAACATGTTTTACAAGCACAAGTGATTGAATTTTCAAGCAGCTTCATTCATTATAACCTCAAATTAGAAACAGCCATGATGCTCATCAGTAAATAAAATAATAAACTGTCATTATAAGGAAATTGCACTCAGTAGTAGAATGGAAAGGAATACTGATGTCTGAAATATTGGTGAACCTCAGATACAATTCTGAGAGAAAGAAGCTGGCACAAAATAATACTTCATAACTTTAGTTACTTCAAATTCTAGGACAGAACTAATGTATGGCTAAAAAAATTTCCCCCTCAAATCCCAAATGCAGTTGTCTCTTAAAGTGGAAAATGGAGTTACAAAGTAGTTTCTTTGAAGATAATGGAAATATTTCACATTTAGAGAAGGGTGTATTAAATGTCTGCAAAGTCACTGAGTTATCTGAGTTATGCATTTAACATACATGCATTTCACTATATAAAGGTTTTATATCAGAAAAGATACCAGAACATTTTTAAAAATGAACAAAACAGAATATTAATTTGTATGCCCAATTTTTATGTTGGTAAGAATATATGTATCATTCTGGCCCTATCATTTCTGTTTTCCAGTTATGAACAAATGAATGTACTGTCTCTTTCTTTTAAGGAAAACATTAAGAACTTTAAAATAAGAGAAGTCAGTGATATCATAAGGATGTCTGAAAAACAAAATTGATGGTTAGGCATTTGAATATACCTAAAATGATACACCAGAAAAGAGTTCTTAAAGCAACATGACAGTTGAAGCCATAAAGGTATATTGAAACATATATGCATAATTGTAGGCTGAGAGTGGTGTTTGCACCTATCATCCAGCACGTGGAAACAGAGGCAGGAGTTCGAGGTTGGCATGGGTCACATAGTGATTTCAAGGTCAGGCTTAAACTACATAGTGAGAACCTTGTCTCAAAACCAACAACAAAAACCCTGTATAAAGGAGATAAAGTCCAATTTTTTAAATAAAATATCTGAAGTTAATTAAAACTTTAGCCTGTATTTTTACATTTGTTACAATACACACACAAACACACAAAGTGTTATATAAAACCAGGTATCAGACACGGCTGAGTTTTAATTTTAAGTTTAATCTAAGAACCATTAATGTTGGATCTTAGTTCTTAAGCGAGCTACACTCTCCCTGGGGTATCCAACATTTTACTTTGGCTTTACCTCTGCTTTTATCTGAAATTTCACAGTTCTACTTCTATCCTAGTCCCATCTTCTGAAATTTTCGGTAGGATAATGGCCAGCTGGCATCCTTCAAACAGCGACAACTTTACTATCTTAATGTCCTTCCTTAACTTTCTCCTCCAAACCTGCTCTTCCTAAATTAGCCATTTCTTTGATGGGCTTGCCATGTCTACAATCACTGAAGCTGGGAACGTAACAATTTCCTCTCCCTTCTCCCACATCAAACTGTCTCAAGTCGCACTGACTATGCCTGTCTCACTCCACAGCCAACACTTTACCTACGCTGTCATTATGTACCATCTGGATTACTAACAGCCCTCTCTCATACCTTAAGAATTCACTTTTTCCAATTCACTTCCCAAAACCGTTTTCTTTGCCTGTTCTTATACTCTGCCTAATTTTATAGCTTTTTGTTTTTTTAGTTGTAGCATGTTTCCTCTGTTCTAATCACCTGATTTATTTCAAATAATTCAAGATGGCTCAGACCCAATCCCTTACCACCATAGACCCTAAATGATTATTAACTTCTCACCACTCTCAGTGAAATGAGTTTCTGTAAGAAAGGGACAATGTCTTACTTTTACTCATCTCTTTATACCTGGCTAATAAAAAGTATAAATATAATATTTTCAAATGAAAGCACAAGGGCCAGCCAGACAGCTCAGCAGACTAAAGCGCCTGTTTAGTAGCAGGTTTGATCCCTGGTATGCCCCGCCCCTAGGGCATGCTGAGAGAGACTGAGACTGGGTATGGTGGCGCATACCTGTAATCCCAGTTCTTGGGAGACTGAAAACAGGAGAATCACTACAAGTCCAATCTATGTAGTGAGACCCTGTACTAAATATAATAAAATAAATAAATAAATAAATAAATAAATAAATAAATAAATGCATGCATGCAAGGAAAAACTATTTCCTGGGAGGCAGGAGTCATTACAAATTCAGGCTCTGTTTCTTTCTTTCTTATTTTTTTCAGGCTCTGTTTCTAAACCATGGAAACCTTCCTCATGATGTCGATACTACCTGCTCAACAAAAAGGTTAAATTAACATTTATTATGCTGATTGGCTGACTGAGATGTTTTCTTGAAAAGCTCAGTGGAGAAGACAGATACATGTAAGTTTTATTGTCTGGTGTCAAACTTGCTGAAGGAGGGAAAAAAAAAACACATCTGATTAAATGTAAAACAAGAAGATACATACTAGAATTGAAATTTTGGGTTCAAACTGTGATTACATTAACTAGTTATGAGAGTTCTGGCAAGTCTATTTCCTTAAGTTGCAAGCACTCGGGTAATAATTGCAGTGCAGTGCTTAACATGTAGCCAATATACTAAGATTACGCTACTATGAATATAATAATTTTACTGAACATCTATTTGGTAAGGTTTTATATAATAATTTTACCCAAAAGAGGTTATCCTTCATCAGGATTCATACAAAGAAAGATGACTGAGAAGAGAGGAATGGTTTTAACTTAAAAGATAATGATACATTCTGACTATTAATATCTATGATTTTAATAAAAGGGTTCTTGTAAATGAGTGCTAGGAAATGAACTGTCCCAAATACAGTTTTTAAGAAATTAATGAAATTAAATGAGGACATAAACATGAGGCCTTAGTCCCAGGTGTCAGTGTCCAGAATAGAAGAGGGAGAGAGGGAAAAAGGGAGGGAGGAAAATGAAGAGAGACAGACATAGAGAGATAGAGGTAGAAAGAGGGAGGAAAAGTGGGAGAGAGGGAGAGGGAAAGGGAGAGACAGAGAGAGAGACAGACAGACAGATAGAAACAGAGACACAGACACAGAGACATCAAGACACAGAAAAAGAAGCAGACCGATAAAGACATTCATTTGAAGAATGCTGTGGACTGAAGTCACTGCCTGACAGTCCTATAAAGCCTCATTAACACAACATGAATTTGTTCGAGAGGAAGCTTTTTAGGATTTACATATGGATGTCTCCCCAAAGCCTCATACACTAACAGATAAACTTTGGAAGGATGGCCGAACCATGGGG
Source organism: Ctenomys sociabilis (assembly GCA_004027165.1). Classification (NCBI taxonomy): domain Eukaryota; kingdom Metazoa; phylum Chordata; class Mammalia; order Rodentia; family Ctenomyidae; genus Ctenomys; species Ctenomys sociabilis. Next base: position 37,759 of record PVKA01013294.1, on the reverse strand, counting down.
TGTGCTTTTAAATGTGATGTTAGAAAGCAGGGCCTAATGTTGAAGTGGGGATCTCTGGGGTACTGGTGATCTGGTACATGTATTGCCCTCCCTGGTTCACTCTCTGCTTCCTGAGTGCCAGGACACAAGCACCTCTGCTCTTTTCCCAGGCCCTTGCACCCTGTCATCAACCATGTAAAGACTGAAACTTCTGAAATGTGAGCCCAAAGAACCTACCCCACCAAAGTCCAGTGTGGAATTCTGTCCTAGCTATGAGGAAAGTGACTGAGCGTCTCTTATGAGGTAATTAAAATAATTACCTCATAATGAGTCCATAAAGCCAGGTCCTTAAGCTGACAGCACTGTGGTCCTATGAGAAGAGGAAGAGTCAAAGTGGCTCTCTTTGTCACAGGGTGAAGAGGGAGTAGACAGCCATAGGAAAACCAACAAAGGTGGTCTCAATGGAGAGGAAACCCTGTTGAGCTTTGGACTTGGGACTTTCATGCCACCAGAACTATAAAAAATAAGTTTCTGCTGTCTAAGTCACCCAGTCTATGGCAACTTGTTGTGGCAAGCCAAATACTCAAGACAACAGGAGACAGAAGCAGGGAATAAACCTGGCAAAATGTGCTGGTGGTAAATGGCAGTGTGCCTTGTTGATAGGCTAAGAATGTCAAAAATTTTGATTGTTGACAACTAGAAGCAGTAAGCTCTAGGACTGAACCAAAACATTGCTGACTAAGGCCAGTATTAAAGTAGGGAAAGAAAAAAAAATCAATAAATAAAGTAGGGAAAGAAGTATGTTATATATTCTAAGATATCAGAGAAAAAAAGTTTGGCAATACATAGTACTTTAAAAAATTTTGTCAGGAGGAATAAAAAAAAAAAAGCCATGTTTTAGAAGCACCAATTTTAAATACTTAATAACAATCTTAATATTATAGATTTTTCTTTTTCTTTTCTTTTTTTTTTATATGTTAGGGAAGGGTCTACAGGGAGTTCAGGGTCTCACTACTAGATCAGACTCTTAGTGATTCTCCTGTTTATAGCCTACTAAGAGCTGGGATTAGAGGCGCGCACCACCAAGCCCAGTCCCATTCACCATCTCGGTATGCCCGGGGGGGGGGGGGGCTGGCAAGGCAGGCCTGGGAATCGAACTCCCAGGCCCTGTGCCTGCTTGTAGACACTTTAATCTGCTGAGCTATTTGGCCAGCCCAGATTCTTCTCTATATATGAAGTTTAAAAAAGCCAGATGCAAAACACTACACATATTACCAACTGTGTGCAAAAGAGAATAAATATTTCATTTGCCTGTGAATTTATAAAAAATGATCTCCATAAGGATACACAAAAACTAAAAGTAGCATTTACTTGTTTGAGTTTAGGTAGAACTATGGAGAACAGAGCAGTACTGAAAATCAGAAACTCTTTTTCAACCATGTGATATATTACCTGTTCCCTCAAAATAACTCCACAAATCAGATATACAATATTAATACTACATTCTTTGTGACTTGGACATATTTTATTTTTTTTGGTGGAACCAGGGATTGAACTCAGGCCCTTGTGCTCAACTGAGCCATCTTCCCAGCCCCTTGGACATACTTTATAATATTAAACAGACTACCTTTTGTACGTAGACATGAAATTTGGTTAGACAGAGGAGACAGCCAACGTCCTAGGCCAACATGGACAGGTATCAGAGCACTTTGGTTTTACTTTGCTTGCTATTCCTAAGTTTCTAATTTTATACTTAAAATTTTCATGGATTTTAAGACCTCATATTGCCCCTTCTGAAATTTTAAATAATGTACTGAAGAGTTATATTCTGCTAAATCATTTACTTAAAACATGTACATACCATTATCTTCCTCAATCCCCACAGGGCCTGCTTGAGGAGTCTCTCCATTTTTCAAACAGTTATGGATATATGTTGCCTTCCACCTTGCATACTTTCTGTGTTTCACATTCTAAAAGACAGGATTTTTATACTAATGTTAGCCTGTGGAGAAGTGTTTCTGAGATAAGACACAGTTTTGCATTGCACATCTCTGAAAGAGTCTGGAAACCTCTGCTGCTCACTGTACCAACTATGGAGAGCCTGACCTACTTCATTAAAAGTTGTTTTTAAAATACATGCCTAATTCTTCTAATGTTGTTACACTTCAGAAAAGGTCTGCAATTGAAGTATGGAAGTGTCCCTCTAACAAAATTTGGAACTTTTATCCATAAGAGAGAAATGTTACACAGAATTTTAAGATTTAATATTTTTAAAAGACAGTAACTACAGATCAAACTATTTCCACTACAAATCTGTGAAGCACTACGAAAACATCCTTGGTTTCCCCCCTCCAGTCACATCTCCTTTGCCTAGTACTCTGACTGATCTAAAATACTAATAAAAACCCCTCATCTCAGTCTTTTTAGTGTCTTCACAATGCACATAAAAGATAAAACTTGGGCTACAAGAGCTTGTTCTCCTTGGTTCTTGACTGCACAGCCTTCTCCTATGTGCCTATCCTGTCCATCTACTAATACCCACCTATTTGAGCATATCCACACACCCAGGCCTATATCACCTTTTGTTTCTATCTGTACCTCCCTTTTTTTTTTTTTAACAGTGAACTTAGCCCTAATTAACTCATGACTCTTACATCAAATTAAATGGCATTTTCTTCAAAAAAGGTTTTCATCTTCTGAATCCTACCTAGCAGTCCTATGTCTTCCCTTCAATAATATTTATCACAATTTATAGGCAAGCCCTGACCCCTCTATTCCTAGATTGAGCTAGGTTAATTACATATATCTTTACACATGTTTACAGACCACCCCTTAACACATACTCACATATTTTCTAGGAGGTATTAGTGGTATTAAAGGGAGGATCTATGTTTGCTAGTACTAAACATGCGGCTTTATTCTAGTACATAGTTGTTCAAAAATTCACATGACTGAAACGTGTAATCCCTTGACTGTACTGGAAATCATTCTGTCCAATACATGGATCATTTCTGTGATAGCATAATGGAATATAATTTTTGTATGTAATGAAATATTGGGGCTAGAAAGCTCAATTAAGTTCATTATATAATTACAGCGATTCAAGATTTCCAGCGTTGACTGTTATGACTTAAGAAACTGCATCACTATAGGTTCACACTTTTCCCTTTATTCCTTGAGAACAAAGAACATGTGCAAAAGCACTGAGGTTTCCTGGGCACCAACCAGTCATATATGGCTTTGGGGATGTTTATAACCATAGCAGTCCCACATGAGTTCTTTACCTTTCTCTTTCAGCTTCATATTTTCTTACTGTAGAGGTGAATAAATGCCATGGTAAAATTATTTACTCAAGATTACTACTATTTCAGTAGGAAAGCAGGATTATGACTGCCTTGGTAGCTATTGCTAACCACTGTAAAATGTTACTTACGTGGAAATATATTAAATGGGCTTTAATAAGTCTTATTTAAATACATGCTGATGTTCATTTAGAGTATATTTTGGCAGATAAAAAGAGGATTGTTCTGAAACTAAATGAATAAATTGTTTAGGGAAGTTTAAATTGTCTGCTTTTAAGGTCTTCAAAAATAAAATATCTCCCAATCTGAAGTAATTTACTCATCTAAAAATTGCTGGGAAAGTCATATGACAACACTTCAGGCAATTCTTTCAATCCTAGTTTCTTACTATGAGCAGGCTAGAGTATTTAAACTTCATTGGCTGTGATCCTTCATTAGCATACAAAGTTGGAAATAGTGTAAGCTGGGAAAAAAAAAAAAAGGGGCTCACTTTAGTAATCAGACTTAGAACAGGCTCCCCAAAGCAGACAGAGTAATGAAGTTTGATTTTTATCTCTTAGTTTCCAAGACACCAACCTAGCAGAAATTTCTGACTGTTGCTAGCTTGAAATTATACACTTCTAAATGTTTATTTTCTTTAGGATAAAGAATCTAAGAGATTACACAATACTTCCAGAGACATTTTTTTAAGGTGTCAGTAGTTTTGAATTTATTAGCTCCGTTTGCTTGATTAGACATCCTTTCTCGGAAACAAGACTTATTATTATTATTTGTACCGGGAATACAACTCAGGACTTTGTACTTATAGGCAGGCACTGTACCACTGAGCTACATACATGACCCAGGAATTGTACGAAGTACTTTTACTTTTGTCTTTAGACTCCTAAATTCCTATTTTGTAACCAGACTGATGATAATCACTGACAACTTCAAATTTTAGCTACTAGACTTAGCAACAGTATACACTGCTCAGTTATACTGAAAGCAGTGTCACAGGCAATGTTTGAAATATATATATGTTTTTTAGAACAATTCAAATGATCTGCTGTCAGCATTTTTTCTTCTTTAACTTCTACATTTACTGGCTTTTAATCATTAGAAGTATACTCAGTATCACTTGTAATTTTTTTGTTTTAATACTATTTTGTACACTTTAAAAAATAAAATTTAGAAAAAGTATACTCAGAGAAGTGCTAAGGCTCTTATGCCTAAATTTTTAATAATTCTTAGAGGAGTTTTTGCTGATTTTGTTTACAGAACTATGCAAATATTAATATCTAGGGCCGGTGAGATAGCTCAGCAGACTAAAGAGCCTGCTTAGGCAAAGGCAGGGACTGTGGTTGGAACCCAGGCACCACATGTAGCATCAGCCCCGCCTCCAGGGCAGGCTGAGCTGGTCAGAATCTGTGCATATTGGTGCATACCTGCAGTCTCAGCGCTGGGGAGGCTGAAAGGAGGAGGATCACCACGAGTCCAAGCTGTGTAATGAGACCCAGCAACAGCCAAACACATTAAAATAAACAGTAATATCTAAATATTAATAAAGGTGATGTTTGCAATGCAATGCCTATTATATAAAAAATAAACTTGAATCATTTTACTATGTGCCCCCCAAAAGAGAAAAATATGACACAAGATGTTTTCTAATAACATAACCAAGAATCATCTCAAAAGAGAACGTTTCTTAGGAGTTGCTTGTCATTGTTCCTTTGCAATTTTCCCTCGACTTCAGCCTACTCAACTGTTTAGTGTACCACACACTGCAGTTCCTTTTGAAAATGCTACAGATTATTTCTGCGTTGCTACAATCCAATGCTTAGATGACATTCCTTCAATCTCATCAGCAGGAAATGTTGATCAATACTCCTGCCTTGATTACTCTTTTTACCCAGCTCTTCTCCTCTTTTTTTCTTCTTGCTGGTATTCTTCCAGTTCTTCACGTTGACTGGTAAAGCTCTGGACTTAAGGCCAGGAGTGCAGACTCAGATCCTGGACTCCTTCTCTTCTTGTACTTTACCTTCATCTGCTAATCCAAGCCTCATGGCTTTAATTACCACCTTTTCCTGCCAACACCCAATTTTGTATTTTTTTTTTCAGACCCCTCTTCTGATCCTCAGGCCTTATATATCCAGAGTAATATATTTCACTTGTACATTTGATTATCTTCTGATCTTTCAGTATTAAATTTGTTCCTTTACATGTCAGTAAAAGGAAATTCCATTTTTTTAACAGTTGTTTGAACTGGTTTGAGTTCTTGAATTTTATCATACTTAACCAATAAATCTTTCACTTTTTCTCAGCTTTATAGTTAAACTCTTTCCAGAATTCAGATACTACTTATCATGACCTCTATTGCAAATGTACTTTAGTAATAATTATCTTGCTCAATTTAATAATGTCCAAATAACTTACTTTCTTACCTTTCTTGTCTAGAGAAGTGGAAAGAATACTTTTTTTTAAAGAAAGTACAATACTACCAATTATGCATGAAGTCACTCTCCCCATCATATATCTCCTATCACTGTCTTTACTCTAGAATTTATTAGTTGTATTTGTAAAAGTCATCTATTTATTTATTTATTTATTTGGTACAGGGTCTTGCTGGCAGCTCAGACTCAGAATGATCCTATTTCAGCCTCCCCAGCAGGTGTATGCCACCATACCCATTACTGTACATTTAGGCAGTGCGCACCTTTCTACTTTGTGAGCACAAACAGCCTGAACCATCTCAGAAACTGCACTTTCTCTTGCATCTTCTTGAAGTATCTGTAGTCATTCCCTTATGTCCTTTAAGATTTGCTAAAATGTTACCATCTCAGTGAGGGCTTCCACAACCAAATTTTAATTTAAAAACTAACCTTCTTACTCCCACTTTGAATGTCTCCATGACACTTATGAGACATGACATACATCTGTAATTATTCCTTTACTTTCTTTCTCTACCACAGGAATATGGTTCCTACAATGGCAGGCATTTTATCTACTACCGACTGCCTAGAATAATGCTGGGTACACAGAACTTAACAAATATTTGGTGAGAGAACAAGTAAATAGAATTTGGAATTTAAACTTACAAAAAACACCAAATGATTCTGATCAGCTTGAAACTGCACTATAAGAACTACTAACTGAAGCAAACCTTTTTCGCTAGTGAATAAACATGCATACTAAACCTGAGAGTTCCACTGGACTTGTGCTTGCTTGGAGGGTTAGTGGTTATGCTTGAGGATGACTGAATCACTCCTCCAATTAATATGCAAAAGTACAATGCACACACTGGAGAGAGAACCTATTGCTTTCATAACAGTTTCAAAATAGTAATATAAAAGGGACTAATAATCTCTAACCTGGGCAACATTACAGGTAATAAATTTATATTCTTAGTCTCTAAATCTTCCCAAACATATAAACAAGTGGTTTATATAACTTGAGAAATACTGGACTATGAGAAATGCTTGAAAAAATAATATTGAATATATTTGTTACCATAATGACTAAAATGTTTTTGGTACTATTTAAGAGAAACTAAAGACAATTCAGTCCCTTTACCCCTTCACTGTACATTCCTAAGATCAATGACAATCTTACATACAAAAATTATCAAAACCAACAAAAAAATTTAATACATAACACCACTGTCTGATGTACAGTTTCGTAGTTATATCTATCTGCTCCAGGTCTAGATCTACTCTAAGGAGTATGAATTATTTAGTGGTCACGTTCATTCAGATTTCAATCTGGAATATCATTTGTTAATTTTGCATGACTAGGTTCATTTTATGCATTTTTTGGTAGTACTGCTGCAGAACACTTTCTCTGTTCATTCTATTAGGAGTCATATGATGCCAGTTTGTCGCAGTATTGGTGATTTTAGGCAGCAGAACTTGGTTAGAGGTAAATGACCACTTTCTCCCTTATAAACATATTATTTTCCTATTTGAAATTAAAAAGTAACACAAGGAAACATATTTATTAGAATTCTACTGCAAAAAGCCTCCAGTACTGTTCCACCATTTGCTCATTTTATTTGGCAGTAAGGACCCATATATCTTTATTCAGTGGGTTACTAACCACTATAATTCTTACATTGGAGATATAACTGTCCCTGAACAGGTGAAACCCTTTCAAACTGTATCCTGGGTCCCCTAATAATGACCACGAAGTTTCTGACATGAGAAGGTCAAACCTTATTCTAGTGAGTTCCCTGACCCAATTTATGATCCAGTCTTTTGAGTAAAAGTCCTGGTTTCTGTTTTCGCAAATTGAACCCTAATTTTGGAACTTGGAGTGCTCATTGAAACTAGAGTATCAGTGCTCTTTGGTCTTCTCAGTACAGCAATATAGAAACAATGTTTGGAGTGTGTATTTTATACATACATATATATGTTATCTATGTATATACTAAGCTAATATATTATAAAACACAAATAAGATTTCTTTTATTTCAATCCAACATCACCAGCAATCCAATCTTCTCTCATCCTATACTGTAATTTCTCCAAAACTAAGGAATATATTTTTTCTTATTAGATCTGTATGTTGCAGTGCATATATGAGGGAAGGAACATGAAGACTGACCTGACTCTTGCTCAGTACATCTACAAGATTCATCCATATTTTTAATTATACCAGTAGTCAGCACCTCTTTATATCTAAGTAATGCCACAATTTATTTATTAATTCCCCTGTTGGTAGACATCTGGGTTGTTTCCAGCTTTCAGTTATTATGAATAAATTTCCTATGAGTGCTGCTGAACAGGACTTTTCTGGACATGTGTTTTTATTTCTCTTGGATAAGGACCAGAAAAGGAATTGCTGGGTAAAAGGGAAGGAGTTATGTTTAACTTTATAAAAATCTGCCAAATTTTCCCCAAAGTGGTTATACAAATCTAACAGTTCCACCAAATAGGAAAGCTCTCATTTTTCCACATTCTAAACATCAGGGTCAGCCTTTATTTATTTTAGTTAACTTTAATCATTTTAGAACTTAGTTCATTTTTGATTGAGAGCAAGTTATCATCCTCAATAATGATTTTTTAAATTTTTCTGTCATATAACTTGAAACTCATATTAGGCGCACAGATATTTATAACTAAGTTTTCTGGCTTAATTGACCACTTTGTTGCTATAAAGTGTTTCTTTTTGTTTCTATTAACACCTTAAAGACTCACTTTAGATTTTGTTTGGTGTCTTTTCCCAGTATTTTCATTTTCAAAATATCTTTGTATTTAAAGAGCAACTTTTGTAAATAACATACAGACAAGCCTCATTTTTATTCATCTACTCTAAAAATCTCTACTTTTACACTAGAATTCTAGTTCATCTTAAGTGCATACTCACCTAAATTGTACTCAACCTAAAACTTGTTACTTGTTTTGTATTTGTGCCACCTGTTTTTGTTTTTCTCTTTCATACTTTTATAGCACCCGATATATGTGAGCATACAATTTCTACTTACACAGTCATGTATTTTTTAAATAAAGAATATATATAAAGTTTTTTTATATGTAGTTATACCGTACATTCCTGAACAATGAAATTTCAATTTGGTATCATTTTCCTTTAGTCTGAAAACTTACTTTTAGTCATGCTTTGTATCTTCAATGCAGATCTACCATTAATGAATGAATCTGCTAGGAAATATCTTTTACTTCATGTTCATTCTTTAAAGTGTTATTGTATTGTTGTTACAGATCTATTGCTGAATGGACAGATTATTTTTCTTCTTTCCTGACTTTAAATATATTGTTTCATTCTAATATTTGCCTCTTTCAAATCAGAAGTCAGGCATCTTTCAAAGCAGCTACCCTATGGGCCATGCACGTACTATTTCCTGCAACTGAATTTTTAGGACTTTTTTTTTAACCTCTGGAGATTGCTGGTTACCCTAAGATGTTCTGAAGTGTTAATTTTCCTTGTATTCATCTCACTTGGGGTTCACTGAGCTTCTTAGGCCTGTTACTACTACTTGTAACCAATTTGAAAAATCCATGGTTATTATTTTTTCTTCTATTCTTTCATTTTAAGACTCCAGATTCGCAGGTAATATTACCAAATACAGTAGAACAATGCAAAATGTCTATTTATTTCTAAATGAATTCATTTAAATTATGAAATAAACGTGTAACCTTGGTCAGGAAAGCTTCCTTTGAAATTTCATTTATTGGTAATATTCTCTCTACATACAAAACACCAGAATATATATTACTAATATATGGTCCATTTATTATTATATAATAAAGATATGCTTTAGGTTCTGGTTATAGACTGAAATCATTTTGGATTTTGAAGGATTTAAGATTTCAGACTTTTGAGTTAGAGATGATCAAGCAGGTTAAAACCTATATACATATTCCAAAATGCAAAACCTCAGAAACACTTCTGTCCTACACATTTGGACTGAAGAAAATTTAGACATGTAGTACTGAAATTGAGAGCAATTAGAAAACTCAGAGCACATGAGGCTTTACAATCAGTACATTTTTTCAAGTTTCATTTCTCTAGCAACTCATTTGTTACTCGAATTTACAAAAGTGTTCACCTGCAAAGGATTGGAAATGTAAAAAATGGTTCAAAGAATAAATCTTACATCACAATTTGATAAAATATTATCTTTGATGACAGCAACTGAGACGCTCTACTCATATTATGATCTTCAGTTGTAATTACAATTCAGGATTATGAAAGGTGAAACACAACATAACAGGCATAAGCACAGTGCCAGCAGATACTTGCGCTGTCCCTCTTTATTCATGCATCACATCTCATCATAGCTATTCCGTGCCTCTAGCTTAGAATATGACAGCCATGAAAGCACACACCTGACCAACTCAAATTAGTGGGAACAATGTATCAGAACAGCATGACTTTTTACTAGCCATTTCATATACTTCCTAAGTTATCAATATTTAGTTTTAACCAATGATTATGATGGAAAGAAGGTAAAATCTTATCTGTTCCTGAGACACTGCTATTACTGGAGTAAATCTAAAATACAATAAAAGGAAGACTATTGAAAACATTGACCACAACAGATTTACAATAAGGTATTACAAAAAGAATATAAAGTATTTGTATTTTGAACATCCCTTGCTTTAATGCATAAAGTTAAAAATAGTACTCTGGTGATTCTATCTGCGAAACTTATAGACTCCAAGAATCACAGGAATAGTAGAAGCTTACAAAACAACAAATTAGAACACTGAGAAGAAATTTGTAAGGCACAGATAAAAGATAAATACATATAACTAAAGCATAAATAAGATAGCAAAAAAACATAGTAAGGTTAAGTAAAAGTAATTTAAAAAGTAAAAACAACAAACCCCCCAGTTGAATACTAAGAAAATGTAGACTTTATATTAGTTTTGTACAACTATGAGCAATGACATGAAATTAGAAAGAAAAATTTATTAGGAAACGGAAAACAAAAAATGTTGCGAGTAAATGAGATCTACTAACTTTTTAGAGTAGTTACAAAAGAAAATTCTGGGTAAACAGTCTGAAGAATTTACTACAAAATACATATATATAAAATATTAAAAATAAATTCAGGGCTGCCCAGATAGCTCAGCGGACTAAAGCACCTGCTTAAGCAGACACAGGGACCAGGGTTCGATCCCCAGCATGCTGTGCCAGCCCCACTCCCAGTGCATGCTGAGACAGTTACTGAGACTGGGCACGGCGGCATGTGCCTATAATCCCAGCAATTGGGAGGCAGAAAACAGGAAGATCACTATGAGTCTGATATATATAGAAAGACCCTGTACTAAATACAATAAAAAACAAAATAAAATAAAAAAATTTCACCTGTTTCTTTTTACTTTTTATTTGTTTTTCCCTGTATTTTAGGGAATGGTCTATAGGGTGTTCAGGGTCTCACTACTAGATTAGACTCCTAGTAATTCTCCTGTTTACAGCCTCCCAAGTGCTGGGATTACAGGCACATGCCACCAAGCCCAATCTCAACTGCAGTCTCAGTGCGCCCCAGGGATGGGGCTGGCGCGGGAGGCCTGGGGACTGAATCCCCAGCCTCTGCACCTGCTTGTAGGTACTTTAATCCTCTGAGATCTTTTGCTGGTCCTTCTTTTTAGTTTTTAAAAGTTGTTAATAAAAATAGAAACCTTGTTTCCATTACATTTATGAGGGACATGCTGCTTGAACTAAATAATGTATTAAGAAAATTGATGAATAGTAACATTACTTATCTTCACCTAGTAAGATAATAAAAAATGTATACTCACTTCATCTGTGAGTTCTCCAAATACTGTTATGACATCTATTAAAAGGCTTGCAGTATAGAAGGACTTGATCATATTTCTGGAAGCGTAAAAAGAACGGGTCTAGCTTAAATGAAAAATAGTAACATGTAATATAGTACTGTCACACAAGAGAAAATGCCAATATTTATGAAAGTACTTTGAAATCAATGTTTTCAATAAAATCTAAGAGACACAATGGAACTCTTTCATTAATGTTATTAGAAAATAAGCAACAATATCACATTACAGGTAAATATACTATGATTTTACTGTATGATTTTGAATTTAAGAAATTTAGAGTATTATGTTAGTCTATTTCGAACCACAATACATTGTTTTGTATTTACATATTGTCATAATAAGGAAAGAACATTTGAATTCCTTGGCATGTTCTTAAAATCAACATCATTGGACTGGACTGTGATTGGCTAAAAGCAACTCTTAAATTTCACTACATGTTAAATATCAACTCATAAGGGAACATTTAGTGAGTGTCCTGGGTAGTTTTCCCTTCAGCCATTTTCATTACAAAGTAAAGCCCATATTTCATAACTCAAAATCATTCTAAGGGTCTCACAAAGTATTAACAAAACAAAACAAAGCCCTAGATAATTAGTAACTAAACTTCTACAATTGTTACGCTCTTCTTTCCTTACTTGTGAAATCGCCCAGCACGATCTTCATTGTCTGCATACAAAAACATTTTCAAAGCATAATTCTCCAAATGAGCAGAACCAACTATTTCTTGTGTAATAGCTTCATTATCACCCAACTGCTTCTTAAGCTAAAATAAAAATCACACAAACGGGTATGAGTCTGCATGATCACAAAGTCTACTTAAGCACAAATAATTCTAATGATCATTAAGCAAATTACTTTATTTCCTAAAGACTATAATTGAAATCTTCCCAAAATAACATTGCTCTCTATCTCAGCCCAAAGTATTTAAAATGAAATTTAATTTTCATACAACTATGAACGGATCCATGATAATCTAAAAGCACCATTTAATTCTAAAGATCAAAATGAACAATAATAAAAAGATAACATATAGCCAGGTATCTTTGTGAAGACAAATATTTCTAAATACTGTATCAAATACTGTTACTATAAAAAGGTAATTAGAAAATTCTTACATTACTGTCCCTAGTATGTCTCAGAGCACAATGTTAAAAACATAACTATCTCTATGTAAGGTATAAGATGAAAAACTCAGATTCAGAATATGGAAGTTTCTAAAATTTAAGTAACTCAATTAACACAATTTGCAATTCTATAAATTGTCAAATTTATAGAATTCTATAAATTGTATAAAGCTTTACTGTACATACAGTATTTAAAACGTGCTTTTTACTCAATACTGTCATAATGGAATAAAACAATTTTTTTAAATTTCAGATTTGAGCATCACATTATTTTTTAAGGACTACTTTTTTCAAAGATGTTATAAAATTAAAATTTAAATTTAAAAATGGCTCAGTCATCCTCAACTGCCTAGTGAGTTGAAGACCAGCCTAAACTAAATAAACAGCAAGACAGTCTCACAAAAAAAAGCCTCAGAATTTTTCATGAAACAAAGTAAATACTCTCATAATTAAAAGAGTACTTTTAATGTTTGCAACATTTAATTTGTGAAGGCAAATAAAATTCTAGATTTAAATTCTAGAAAAGTTTCACTGGAAGTATGGTGTGCTATTTCATCCTCAGTAGAAAATATGTAGCAAGAAAACTGTAATGTATTTTAAGCTTTTATAGAGTAAAACAAACATATCTATGACAGATGGAAGAAACTTACCCTACTTATTATTTTAATTCCTGAGTAGTTTCTCCATTAATAGATTTTTGGCTTTATTCATTTAATAAAAGAACTGCGTTTTCCAAAAGCTATTGCTTTTGCTTTTTGTTATATAATACAATGAGATTCAAAAAGATACATTCTCTATAAAATCTCTTTGGGAGATAGGATTTTAGAAATATACTACCATATTTGAATACATTCTCCCTGCAGTCCTAAGACATAACCCCCGAGAGCATTCAAATTTTTCTTGTATCTAGAGAAGCAGTGTTAGAAAGAAAAGTTCAGATAGGCTCCAAGGACAGCTGAATTCCCTCCTTACTGCAACCAGGTCCTCCGTGGGTGGCTGTGGCTAACAGATGACAAAAGTTCAGAAGCAGAAGGCCAAAAAGTCACACTAAGTTACACTATCCCAAACCATGGCTTCTCAATATAACCAGTCAGGGAAATTCTTACAGCAGGCTTTGACCTGAATAATAACTTTCCCATGAAAAAGGAAAAAAAAAGAAGAAAATAAAGAGCTCTAGGTTGACAAGTAGGTATGTAATAATTTTATCTGCCTAAATTTTGTTTTCCAAAAAAAAAAAAAAAGAAACCCCAAAAAACAAATGCACCCGATCAAATAAACAGGTTTCAGCAAGGTGTGAAGGGAAATGCCTATACTCCCACAAGTCTGGGAGGCTAATGCGGAAGACTACAAATTCAGTCCTTCATGGAAAAGTTAGTGATTTGGGAAGAGCCTATTTTAAAATGTAAAACAGAAAGGGATTGGAAATGTACTCAGTGCAATCCCCACTAACACCCCCAAAAAAGTTCTAATTTTGAGTCTTTAAGCAAATAGAAAGTAAGCCACAGCAGCAGTGCCGACAGTCATGGAGAAGGAGATGTGGTGATGTGGACTAAGGGAAAAACTAGGGAGAGATGGGCTTAGATGTATCAGGGTAGCACCCTGATCACAAGAGTGAGGACTGTGGCTAGAACCACATTCTTCATGCACTATCACCCACCAACTCATTCAAGTTCTCTCCACAGTGAGCTGTGATGTTATAGCCACAGTCAGGGGGCTTGTCACACTCCTGCAAGGATAGGAACGATGGCTGGACCAGAAGAGCATCTTGCCCTAGCACTAACACAGGAAGAGAACAAGCAGTTGATACCATGTCCTTGGTCCTCTCACTAAAGGAATGATCCATTTCATTACAAGAGCTACTTAAAAATTCCCAAATCAATTGGCCAGGAGACCGCATATAGAAAGAATATACTGAAGGCCAGACATAGCAGTGTGGAAGAAGATACAGCATATATGTGAAGATATCTGAAGCTACTTTATAGTACAACTCCTCTGGAAATATAGTGTAACTTTTATAAAGATCTATGTGTTTATTCCTCAGATAATATAAAGACATTGCTGAATGCAATCAAGAGAAAGAAATAATGACAATATGTGTCATTTTGTGTGTGTACATTTCACACACAAAAAAGTAAAATGGCACTTTAAATACAATTAGATAATAAATTATCTTTAACTTACAGCTTCCAATTGATCCATTAGCTTTGATAAAAATTTACGACATTCTGGAGTTTTACTATCAATCTTCATTCCAGTTTGCATAGCATATAACCGACCTACAAAGAAAAGAAAATTTAGTTGACACAATCAAGCATACTTAACAATTTCCTTTCAAGTTTTGCCTAAAAATCAATTCACAATTAAAATATAATTTTGCTCTCTCATGGTTTTACTTATAAATACAAAGAACACAAAATTACCCAAATAATTCAATAAATAATTTGAGAACCATAATAACATGTTACCAAGCAAGACCTTCTCTAGTAGAATATTAAAAAAAAAAAAGATTAAATATATTTTTAATTGTCTAAAGGAGCTACAATTTAATTGGCAAGTTAAGAAAGACATTCACACACCATGGAATAGTAAAAAAAGAGCCTTGAACTGGGGTTCATGGAGAAATTTTAGGCATTTTTATGCATACTGCCTTTCTAAAAAGTAAACTTCTCTGGGAAAAACTGAGTATTAGAGATAAGACTAAAACTAAAGGCGGTAACAAACACCACCATTTTAACAGCTTTGTTTCCTGTATTTTAGGAAAGGGTCTACAGGGTGTTCAGGGCCTCACTACTAGATGGGACTCTTAGTGATTCTGTTTACAGCCTCCCAAGAGCTGGGGTTACAGGCGCGCTACCTCACCCAGTCTCAGCTGCCCTCTCAGCACACCCAGGAGGCAGGGCCAGCACAGCGAGGCCTGGGGATTGAACCCCCTCCCCCCGTGCCTGTTTGTAGGCACTTTAATCTGCTATTTCGCTGGCTCTTTTTTTTTTTTTTTTTTTTTTTTTGTCTTTTTGAGACAGGGTCTCACTGTGCAGTTCAGGCTGGCCTTAAGCTCACTTTGTAACTCAGGCTGGTCTCGAACTCACAACAATCCTCCTGCCTCAGCCTCCCTAGTGCTGGGATTACAGGCCTGCACCACCACGCCCGGCTTCGCTGGCTCTTAACAGCTTTTTTAGCAATATTACCCATGTACCATGTGGGTGGTAACTACTGTTAAGAGTATATAAATAAGTCTATCATTCACCACTTGCATAAATATTGTGTTGGCCAGATAGCTCAGCCGACTAAAGCACCGGCTTAGGCAGAGTGCAGACGACATGTCTGATCCCCTGCCTGTTGTGCCAGCCCCGTCCCCAGGGCACACCGAGACAGATTGAGACTGGTGTGGTGGCGTGCGCCTGTAATCCTAGTGCTTGGGAGGCTGAAGACCGGAGAATCACTAGGATGAGACCTTGTAGATCATGTACTACATAAATAAATAAATAAATAAGTTAATTAATTAATTAATTCAACAATATATCTTGGGGAATCAGCATTACCAGTGCCATTTCCAGAACTGAATCATTTTAACTACAACACATCCACAGTTCTCAAATTTTCATTTTTACAAATGATGGTTTTTATAGTTACAAATGATATCACCCTACCTTACCTTCCTATGCACATAAGCAATAGTTCCCCAGGCCAGATACCAAGAAGTGGAGTGGAGTTCAGTTCCTGGTCCTGCTCTGGCATGCCTTTTTCATTTGCAAGCCACTTCTAGATACTCTTCAAAATTAGCACTAATATGTCATATCTATAATATATTTAAGCACTCATCTTTAATCTCACAAAAAAATGTATTATTCAACTTAAATTATTGCCAATCTGAGGATTCAAAATGGTATCCCACTATTAAAAAGGCCTTAGACATTTACTAGATAATGCGTTTTTTTTTTTCTGAGTCAGGAGTGGCTACATTAAAAAATATTTATCTAAATTGATCTTTGTTTAACAAACAGGATTTTAGGGATTCTTTATAAAGCAGAAATATAACCCACCACAGAAATCTTATGAAACTATCCCCACTGTCCCACCTTTCTTTTAAAATCATGAAACCATCTTCTGTTTACCTCTATTTGGTTTCTATCCTAACTAGAATTTAAACTCCATGACAATGGGGATTCTAATTATTTAGTTTTCTTCTGTATTCCTGGCATCCAGACTCTCAACAAACATTGTCTGAATAGATAAATGCATTTTGAAAGAATAGCTCATTCTCTTCCACTGATTTAAATGTCACTTTTATCATTCATTATCATATATTATGTTTCCATGGGACAATGGTGCCCAATGATATACTCTACTGTTTTATTTACTAGAGTTGGTAAACAGGGTTTAGAATATGTTAGTTTTTTTGTAATTTCCAATTCAGTTACATCTACCTGATAAATCCTCTTTTAAAAATGTATATATAGTAGGCTTAGTGTGCCAGTACACGCCTGTAACCCTAGCACTCAGGAGGCTGAGGGAGGATTACTGTGAGTAAAATCTTTTCTCAAAAAGACAAAAAACAAGGGCCAGTGGGATAACTTAGAGGTCTATGCTCAGGGACTGAGCTTTGATTCTCGACACCACATGCTGCGCCAGCCATGGAGACCAGGCCTGATGGCTCACATAGTAGTAATCTTCCTGTTTTCAGCCTCCTCTCAGCATAGGGGAGGGTGAAAACAGGAGGATTACTACTAGTCTGAGCTATATAGTGAGACCCTATACCAATACATGGAAAAGATAATAAAAAAGACAAACATCAAGTATATAGTTACTTATTAAATGTTTGTTTTTAATTTCAGTGATTATTTTTCTGAAAAAATTTTACTGATTAAATTTTTAGGGTTATCTAGGTCATACCTTGGAAAATTATTTTATTAATGCATTTATTTCCTTCTATCAAATTTAAGGATTTGATCCATCTAAGTATTTAAGAGAAGGAAAAAGTTTCAAAAATGTCATACAGATTTTCACTTCCACATGGCATAAAAGCACCACATGTATCAAGCTAGCCACGGACTTCATTTTGACACCTTTGAGAAGCAAACAAAACTACAATGAAACCTCAACACCACAGTTTAAACATGTACTGCTTTGCTCACAAGAGTGACTAAATCAATTTCCCTTTCCTTTCCCTTTGGTCTTCTCTTTACATAGCCAGCCTATTGTTCAGTAAGGTGCTTAGGTTCCTACCCCATTTTTCAGTCTAATCAACTGCTCTGACTCTTGTGAAAGGATATGTGCACACCTCTCTTTTCTAAATCACTTGTATCTCTTTTAGTTACCCAAAACTCATGCAATGCAACTTCCTGGCCATTTCCTTTCCATGTATTGTCCGTGTTGGTTCTTCCAGGGTTTGTATTGCATTTCTGTTTTTAAAGCATATCACATTCTTGAGATAATAAATATATTGGCTTCAACTATTATGCTCACCCTTATAATTTTTGAATACTGTTTCAAAATACAGAGGCTTACCATGTTCACATTCACAAAATTAATGCCTTTTTCCATCAAATCTAAGCTCAGTTTTGGTTTTTTTTTTAAACCTCCAAAATCTTAACATTCACTTATATAATTTTTCTGTTTTCCAATTGTTTCATTCTTCAAATTTAACATAATTTGTACTCTGGCCCCAAGAGAATAGCATCTATTCCAAAATCAATAAACATTTTCCTAATAATTTAGGACACTAATTTTCATTCTAAAATTTGCAGCTATTTACTTTCAGAGATCTTGAATCAAATGTCACCTCCTTACATGATGATATCTATAAATAATACATTCTCTCCATATTTAATTTATGTCGCTTATCAGAATTTCCTGAAGGGTACTCAGTGTTCTCTTTATTTTAAAGACATGGTGGGTGGTTCAGTGTCATGCCACATTCTATGCCAACTTGCCCTTATTTCTCCTAAGAGAATCACCATCCTTAGCTACACTGAAGCTGAGACCTTTGAGATCTATGTAATCCCAGGGACCTGTAAAATAACTGACTGGGGTATGGAAAGAATATTAACATTTCTAGTGGTATTTTTACATTCTCTTAAATCTTTTTATTTTTATATGTCTCATAATGCAGTATATTGATACATGATGTACAATAGTCATACACTAATATATGGAGATTTGTGGTCAACATTTTGTTTTTAAACTCATATAGACACATGACACAAAGGATGAGGATCACTGCTCTATGCATTCCCAAGCCTCTCAACCATGAACTCCACACTCCTGGTCTAACCTAGCCCAGGCCTCTTCTTGACATCTCCATCCCATCTACATAAGTCCCTTAGAACTATTGGTTCACCGTTATCATACTCTGTAGTAGCTCCGCTAGTCTGTTCACCTTCTCCATCTTAACTAAAAAGTACCAGATAACTGAGCTCCAGTATTCAACTTGTACTACACACAACCCTGGAAAGAGCGACTGGGCTGGCTGCTAAGTTTGAAACCAGAATGAGCTTTGATATGCCATGAGAATATCATGGAGATGGAATGATGGCACTGGATCTGGCCAATATAGAAGACTCTTAAAGGAGTAATGTCTTATTTTACTCTTATTTACTATTATTTCAGATTTCCTGCCAATAAGCTAGCAAATATAATTTGAATGTAAACCTAGGAACATATTCTCTCTTTTTCTTTTGCAGAACTGGGGATTGAACTCAGGCCCTTGACAAGTGCTTATTCTACTGAGCTATCTCCCTGGCCCCAACATGTTCTTAACTGTTACTGAGCCCCATCATTTGGCATATATTCTTTCACACACTAGCCATCCATAATTAAGTCACCATCCTTAAACTGTTCTACGACCAAAATAAGTATATCAGGTAGATACTCTCTGAAATCTTGCTTCCAATATTTACATTACTACAATACACACAGGTTTCTAGTTCATTGCCTTTTTAAACTTCTTAATCATAGTCTTCTTTTGCTTTTCTTTCCTACCAGTTTTAACTTTTTTTTTGGCAGAATTGGGGATTGAACTCAGGCCCTTGTATCTTGCCAGGCAAAGACTTATTCTACTGAGCTATCTCCCAAGCCCAGTTTTAACTTTAAAATGTATTTTTCAACAATAGTTTTCTCCTTTTATTTCTAAATTGTTTTATTATATTCCTCTGGTAAATATATATATATATATATATATATATATATATATATATATATATATATATATGCCAACTATCCTTTCCATCTATGCTTACATCTAAGCCTCTGAGACTGCTAACAGATTAAGACCATTGTAAATATCATAATTTTCAATATCAAATAAGCTTAGTACTTGCCTTTCCAATATTCCAAATGATTATTTTAAATGTACTTCACTCTCTTTAAAACGAATTATGTCCACTCCAAATTTACTATGCATTCATTATTCAATGTCTGTATGTATACTGGCCAATATGGTAACATAACAACTGAGTTAAGATAGTACTGACAATTTCATTTCTCTGTTTCTTCATATTTTCTTACCATAATAATGAACACTGTACTTATGTGATGCCCATCATCCACAGAGCATCGTTAGGGTAGCTACTTGGCAGATCAACTTTGGTGAGAAATGTTTACCAGTGTAGGTAACAGCCCAGGCCGTGTGGAAATGGGGCTGATTTACCTTAGCTTTAAAATAGCTCAGGATTAAGTGAACACAGGGAAAACATGTTCCACTATAAGAAAGCAATTTATTTCACTGTAAAAATTCTGTTTCTAACTTGTTACTTCAACTTCTATTATTTACAATAAAATGAGAAAAACCTGTCCTCCAAAGCAAAGGTCAAATTGCTTCCATTTCCTCCTAACTACAATCATTATCATTCAATTCTTATCCTTTAGAAATAAGCCCAATAATACTTTGAATACTGTGCAATAATATAGTGCATGGGGTTGGCTTATACATAGTTTTCCTTATTTCACATTCACATCTAGTTTTTGCAATTGCAAAGACACTGTTAAACAGCAATATTGTTAACTGAAGAACTGAATCCTTTCAGAAGTGAAAAGATTTAGAATAGCAATTAGTTTTTACATGTTTAAACTGGTTATACAGTTTGCAACTGTTAAATACAGAATACATTTCAAGAGATACATAAAAAGTCCTTAAATCTACTTATGAAAACGAGTAAATACATTAAAATGTTTTTGCCAAAAGGATGGAAAAAGGAATACTTTTCATATAAAACTGTTCAAGACAAGCAATTCATTGTGGCAAGAGAAATATGATGAAAAATTAATGTCTAACATGGAAAATACCTGGGAAAGCAGATAAATAAATGTGTAGCTAAAATTGTCTATAAGAAAATATATCTGATTTATTTCATCACGGAAATGTGTTTACTTTTATGAATAAATATTATTTGAAGATGACTAATAAGACATGTTTGCAAAAGGATTAAATACTTTCCAACCTGACTTTAATTTAATGTGAAGTATTTATAAGACAAACATGTACTAATCCTGAAGGTATGTTAATTCAAAGTGCCACAGTCTGCACATTATATATTTTGCATAACCACAAGAAACATAAAACAGGATATATGCACATACAGAAAGGGCTATTAAAGTAACTCTGAAGAATGGGATACTTTCTTAGATTAAATGTGGCACTCAAAAAGGTTAATACATATCCATTTTAAAACAAATGTCAGTCTGCCTTGGTGGTGCATGCCTATAACCTCCACACTAGGGAGTTGAAGCAAGAGGATCTCAACATGGTGAGGCCTTGTCTCAAATACAAAAACCCAAACCAAAACAGTTCAAAAATATATAAATTTCATTTCAG
This sequence comes from Ctenomys sociabilis, assembly GCA_004027165.1. Classification (NCBI taxonomy): domain Eukaryota; kingdom Metazoa; phylum Chordata; class Mammalia; order Rodentia; family Ctenomyidae; genus Ctenomys; species Ctenomys sociabilis. The sequence goes on along the minus strand of PVKA01013294.1, from coordinate 16,266 downwards.
TAAAGTAAAACTCAATGACTATCTCTACTGTAAGCACACTTTAAATCTTTATTATACATTTAATATTATCCTTCAAAAATTATAGTATTTTCAGCAGGTATATTTTGCTACTTCCCAAAGTAAAAAAGTAAAAAATATACTACCAACTTTTAAACCAGTGTGACCAAACAAACAAAAACATAATGGAAAGAAGAATAGAAGGATATCTACTAAATGGTATTTTCTCATTCTTCATTAAATATTTTTTGGAGCCCGTACTATAACACAATTTTAAGAAAAAGTTAGCTATTCTTGACTTCCTATTAAGATACAATAGGAATTGAAAATCAATATACAAGGCGACAGTCTCTGGGTTATTATTATTATTACTATTATTCACTTGGAACATGAAGATTAGTATTGTGCTGACACCGATGATTTGATTATTAAAATAAGACCATGCGTTCTACTTCTAGCCATCATGAAATACCCAGACTTAACCACACAGCGCTAGATACAGCAAAAGAACTTCACAAAATACATGAAACACGGTTTCAACAAGAGATCATAGTTGGAGAACAGAAACAAGAAAGCACTTATGACCAGCCACACATTCTACCTGAAGGTACACTCCAAACAGAAAGGCAGAGAAGGTCCAGCAGAATACAGTCACCTATTCAGTTTTGAAAATACGTGCTTTGAGGGAGACATGAATTTATAAATTGAAGGGCAAAGTTCTGAAGAACATGGAAGAAAATTCAATACTGTGAAGAGGGGTAAAATTGAGGCTTAGCTAACTAAATACTATACCATGTACAGTACATGTGTATGGGAAGAGTCCTTAAGGTCAGACAAAGAATTAAACTGGAACTATGATCTGAACTCACTGCATAGACTCAAATGTGGAATAAATTCAAGTTCTGACTAGAAACAAAGTTCTAGATGGTTACCTAAAGATCAGTGGAGCTTTAAAAACCATAATTCAGTTGTGGTACAAATCTGTGCTTAGGGAGCTACTTTAGACACAACTTCAAATCTAGAAACAAAACAGGCCAAAAAGTCGCCAACTGACCTTCAAATCATCTTTTTGAAGTGCTTGTCAGTTCGAATCCATTCAAATTATAACCTTAAACTTTATATATCCTGAAATTTAAAATGTACAATGTCCTACAACTGATCCAAAACTACTAAAGATAGCAAAAGAAAAATGTAATCTCTAACAGTAAGAAATATAAACACTTCAGGCACATGAAATAAAAGGAATAATAGCTAACATTCAAACTCCATTAAGCTATTATGACAATGTGCTTAAAGAAAACTGTGAATAAAAAGTAGAGCATAAAGGAAATCAAGTGATTTCCTAGAGATAAAAATCTAGAGATTATCTGAAATAAAATTTACTGGGTATGATTGAGTACAGATAGTAAAACAGAAATGATTAGTGACTTCTAGGACACAGTAACAGAAACTATCCTAAGTAAAAGGAGAAAAAGCATGGTTAAAAAAAAACAAACTGTAAACTACGACAGTAGACCGTCAGAAGTTATTTTTAAGCTTTATAATGACCACTAAAAAATAAAGGGAAATGTTCAATAAGCCCACACTACAGTGGAGGAATCATGGATCTTTAAAGAAAAAAATATTCCGATTACCAATGGGTTAGATAGAAAACCAAAAGATTTAATCTCAAACATAATATCATATTAAACATAAATGGCTTATACTATCTAATTAAAAGGCTGAAGCTGTCATACTGGATAAAAATATCAGACCCAGTTGGGGAGACAGCTCAGTAGAATAAGTGCTTATCTGACTAGCTCAAGGTCCTGAGTCTGAACCTGGTACCAAAAACCAAAATAACCCCCACCAAAAAACCCAAAAACCCTCTAAAAATATCAGACCCAAAGGCCAGCCAAATAGCTCAGCAGATTATAGCACTTGCTTGCAGGCTCCACCCCCCCCAGGGTATGCTGAGAGGGTGACTTGGACTGGGTGTGGTGGTGTGTGCCTGTAATCCCACCACTTGGAAGGCTGTAAACAGGACAATCACTATGAGTCCAATCTAGTAGTGAGACCCTGAACACCCTGTAGACCCTTCTCTAAGAAAAAAAATTAAAAAAAAAAGAAACCAGACCGAACAATTAGTATCTTCCCTATCCACTAAAGTAGAACTAGACTAATAAAATACATGAAGCAATTATCATGGCTCGTGCACTAATGTAGCTAAGCAGAAAGACTCACTAAAAATATTGTAAAGCTAATCTTAACTATTACTCTGAAATGTACTAATAAACTAAAGCTTACAAAGTGTATATTTGACCAAAGTCAAGCACCTAATCAATAAGAGGCTTGGATCTGATTTAAGTACAGTTTGGCTCCAGTTACTATACCTTGCATCCCCAAGGCATCTCTCTTCAGAGATGCTCTAAAACTTACATGTATTCTACATCGATGGGACTGGATGTTTTTCTTCTTTGTATTATGTTATAAGCCTCTTTTAAATAACTGTAGGCTGAGGAGATACCTTGGTGGTCTAAGCGCCTGCCTGGCAAGCACAAGGCCGAGTTTGATCCCCAGTATGCTATCACCAGCCCCAGAAATCCAGGTGCACCGTGTGGGCCCTGAAACCAGGTATGGTGGTACATACATGTAATCCCAGTGCTAGGGAGGCTAAAACAGGAGGATCACTATAAGTCTGAGCTGCGTAGTGAGACCCTATACCAAATGAATAAAAAAAAGGGGGGGGGTGGGGAGCTGGCTCATTGGAATAAGTGCTTCCCCAGCAAGTACAAGGGCCTGAGTTCAATCCCCAGTCCTGAAAAAAAAAAAAAAATCTATATACTTCATGTTATTTGTGTTAACTGCATAATATTCTAGTATACTAATGCATTATAATGAAACTGAATTTTTCTATATCGCACTTAAGAGTTAATTACAGTGTATCCATTATTTCAAAAAACATTGTCAAGAATATCTTTGCTGGGGCTGGGGAGATAGCTCAGTAGAATAAGCGCTTGTGTGGAAGGGCCCGAGTTCATCCCCAGTTCTACAAAAAAAAAGATTATCTTTGCCTATTTTTACATTGTCATCTCTTTTAGGTAAATTCTAATAAGCTGGGGGTACCACATCAAAAAGTACAGTATTTATTTTTGTCATATGATAGCTGTTGAATTAATCTGTGGTCACCTCAAACTAAGAAGGTATTAGTCTAGTAAGAACATTATTGACCCAATCATTTCCTTTTTCTCACAAGACCTGAGGCTTAAAAAGACCAAGTGGTACTGAAATTATAGAATGATAATAAATATGAATATGTATAAAATTTTTAATGGTAATTAACTTCAAGAAAATTATGCGAACTAGAGAAAACTGAATGGAAGGCAGCTATGCTCAGCAGTATACCACCAATGCAGCCTGAGAAACCTGAATGGAAATGAGGCAAAATGTTAACAATGATAATCTAAGTGGAAATTCGTGGTTCCTTCATTCATTCCTTTGTATGCCAAATTTTCTACATGAGCATGTATTATTTAGATCAACATTTCTCAAGAGTGTGGAAAACAGTATTGTCACGTGGGGGAGAGAGAAAAGTATGGAAGCTGTTTATGTTTTAATTTTGCTCTTAATGGAGTGTCTGGGTGGAATTACCACTTAGAATAATGAGATACTGAAAAGTACAGCAAAGTTCAACAACAAAAATAATTGTTCCTACAAGATGCCAATCATATTTCTAACAAGAAACAATAATAAATTCAACTTAAAAACACTCACAAAACTAAAAGAAAACAAAAACACTGAGAGGCCACAGGGGAAACAAGGTAAATATAACAGTTCAATGATGAAGTAAAAACAGGAACTTAGTAAGCAGTTACTAAAACCTATTATGTACAATCCTGTGTTGTCCAAAAAGTGTTTTTGAATAATCAAAAACAAACTTACTATAAAAACAAACCTTATCAAAGATCATAAATTTGTGTGGGTGGCAAAGAAATGAACACAAAGGATTTACTATTTGATTCCAACTATCCATCCCTTCAACATTAGACTTTCATAAAGAGCTGTAAAATGAAACCATTTACATTACCTAAAAAGAAGGTATTAAAAAGACTATTTTTCCAAAACAAAATCCTTGTTTGCAAAAATAAAAGGTACACAGAATGCTAACACAGAAGAGTACAACCTTCTGTCTTATTGGCCTGTCACTGTTAAGGTTGAATACCCTGAGATAGACTGTAATAAAACAAAGGTAAGTACTTAGTAACACTATGGCCTCCCATTTACCATTCAAATTCTGAAACCAGCCAAGAAGAAAATACCTGGTCCTCCTTATTGCCTTAGCTTATCTGACAGAATTAAAAGTTGAATTTCTGTGTGGCTAACAACTAAAAGTAAAGAATAACTGATGATTAATGCTAATTAATATTCATGTGGTGTCCCATGTATTAACACAAAAATCTAATACTGTTTAGTTTTTAAACCAGGTTAAATTTTTTGCTTGCATGTCCTATAACAGCTGTAAACTGATGTAACTATATGGATTTCAAGCTCCTGAGTATGTATTTAACTTTCCTATGATCAAATGAAAAATGAAATCAGGAATATTTATATACTTTTAGTATAAGTCAATTAATTTTACAATGTCACCCCCTAGAGGAAACTTTGCAAAAACAAACTTAAAACTTTATACCTGTAGTTAGAGCAAATCTTTAAAAAAAAAAAAAAGAAGAAGAAGAAATGATCACTCCAGATATGGTTTTATTGAAAGAACCAAACCATGCAATGTCAAAATATGTATCATACAGGGTCTGTCAGTATTTTTTTTGCTTCAGTGTAGGAAAAGAGACATGGAGCTAAGAGACACAACATTAACTGGAAGCTCCTCCATTTGCATTTCCCACTTGGGAATCTCTTAGATTATTTCATTTGTATAAAAATAGTGAAAATTTGATCAAGACTCAAAACTAAACACAAAATTTATGTTTCACATACACACTACTACACTTTACACATATAGCCGCCTAAGTCTCATACAATCTTTTTAAATTGTGTGTGTGCATATGTTGCTGGAAATCAAGCCCAGAGCATTGTACATACTGGACAAGTGCTCTGAGAACATCTCCAGCTCTATACAGTATTTTTAACAGTTTTGTGCATAAAACATTATTTCATGGGACAGAATTTTATCTCATGGTGTCAGGTCAACTCTTTAAAAAGTTTTGAATTTCAGAGCATTTCAGATTTTGGATTAAAGACATTGAACTTAAAAAATTATAAAATACATAGTATTAGGATTCATTTCATTAAACGTTCTTACTAATTAGTGACAACATGTTAACAATCATTACTTAATTTACACAATTAGAAAAAAAATAAGATTTTTCACTATGTCATAAACTGTATTAGTATTTAGAAAGTCAATGATTATCAACAGACATTTAATACTCTCACAGCATTTATAGATTAGTGGAATATTAATATCACCTACAGAGTATACATATATTGATTATTTATGAAGCCAAGCTATGTGACAGATGACAAAAAAGAACAAAACAGCAACCCTGTCTTCAAAGAGAATCAAGAAGATTAAAAGGCAAAAAGATCTTAAAAATGCATGTCAGTTAAGGTGAGAAGCTCAATGGAATGATTTCTGTCAACCAGTAAGAAATAAGATTTGTACTGAAACATTAAATAGTATGGTAGTCAAATGAAGGGGAAGTCAGAATTGGAACATTAAAAAAAGAAAGGCATATATAAAGTCCCAGAAGTAAAAGAGAATATGGAGCATTTATAAATCAGTAAATAGTTTAGCAAGATTACTTGTGGCTTTTAAAATTCTTCCCTGTTCTATAGATTTAGAAAATTCTTATTTGCACTAAGGAATGTACTCTTCAGAAATTTTTAAGTTAAAATATAAACCTTTTCATCAGGAAGTTTAAACATATATAAAGAAAGTGACATATGTATGTAAAACTTGTATCATTCAAAATTAAATATCATAGCAATTGGACAATTCATCTTGATACACAATAATAATGTTTACGAAAAGCACTTTTTAGAGTCAACATTTACATTGTTTCTTTTTTGAATTCCTATTTTTATTCATCTAGTCTACTTCTATATATATCATTATCATATATAACATTATTTTATTAGATATAACCATATTAATTCATATAGGAACACATTTTTATGCTCTAGTCCTTATTATTCTATCAGACTGCTCTTCAATATACAATATATAATTTCTGTGAAATAAACTATTAAGTGTTAAAAGTACCCTCTAGAATTGTCTTAGAAATTATTGTAATAAAGAAGTGATCAAAACAGCGCAAATACGTATTTTAATAATTATCAAATATAAAATGTAAAATATATTGGAAATGTACCCCATACTAAATTGAAATATTTATGAATATGTCTTGTCATTATAATGAGCGAAGGTAGAGTATCAGGGTTCTAGTCCTACTGCCTTTTTTTTTTTTTTTTTTTTTGCTGGCTCAGGCTGCCTTAATGGCCAGTCTGGTGCAGCACTTGGAGATGGGGATTGAACTGTGGTCCCCTGCGCCAGACTGAGTTTGCCCAAGCAGGCACTTGAAACAACTGAGCTAATCCATAAGCTCCCTCCATTTTTTTCATAAATAGGAGAAACAATTTACACAAACAAGTGAAGAGACTAGGAGCTATCACAGCAAAATCAGTAAATCCTTTAAATTCCTTCTAGGTTATAACTATTTAATTGCCTACCATCAAATAATATTTTAGTAATACCTTGGCAGACAATTCAATTAGCTTTGCTTTAAAATTTAAAAACTTGAAAAGGATTTGTTAGGCCAACATTATAGTTACTCATTTTCTCAATTCATGTGATAAATATGAAAAGATACCATAAAAATTGATCACTTTCTTTCAGTCAGAGCTTCTTGTTCATTGAAGGGCATTCTAACAACTGGGAAAACCCAAACATTGTTAATTTCAAGATGCTATTTAAAAAACAATAACTTTTTAATGTTCTTGTCCTTCACTTATTTTGAATGTATTTCTGAAACAAACCATACCAAAATCCAACAAACCAACCAACCAGACAAACAAAAACCCAAAAACCCTTAACTTCAAGATGTAGTTCAATTAGTTTAAGGAGAAACATCTGCCAGGCTAGATAAATGGCAAAAATCAGTGTTAATGATGAGACACTTGAGTCATACTACAAGAAAGTTATGACTACTGGAATATCAATGTTCATTTCCAGAGTTTAATCCTATAAGAAAAGCCACAGAGGTTTAGATGAGTTTGTATTGGAATTAAACAAGGAAATTCTGCCATAAATGCTTCTCTTTGGCTCTTTTTTTGTTTTGCTCTCAACTCAGTTATAGTATTCTTTACTAATACCAATAATAAGGACATCTAATGCAAACTTTTATCACTGTGGGAATTCAGGACACTACAATATTATCCCAAGGCATTAACTTTACCAGACAGACGTCAAAATGTAAAAGACTCTGAAAGACATTTTTTTATTATGCCTTATTCATGTCCTTATCCCTGAAGCTAACCTCTCTTCATATATTCTTACACACAACACTGGCCTCAAACTATCCCTCCTCACCCCTTTAACCAGATCCAAAATGAGATCTCCCTTTCGTGAGATCTATTATTGACCAACAGGTCCCAAAGAGACAACCCCAGGTGACTACCTGAATCACCTTTATACAACATTCAGCCTTTTCCCCCAAACTAGAAAATTCTTCTGGAACCTTCCATGCCAAACATTTTAAAAGAAAAGCATATTATTTGCTCTAGTTGATTTTTTTTCCATCAGAAAGTTTTCACTAATACCTTAATTAATGGGGCCTCACTAACAGCAATAATTTGAATTTACTCATTTTTCTGAACACTTGGTGTATTTTTCAATACATCATAAAAACATTAAAAACTAAGTTGGGTTCTATCTGTAATCCATGCACTGTGGGAGGATAAGGCAGGATAATCTGTATAGATTGTGAATTTGAGGCCAGCCTGGACAACAAGGAGATTGTCTCAAAAACCAAAAATGAAAACAAACATAATGGGGATAGGGGAGATTCTTGGTGGCATAGGCACCTGCTTGGCAAGCACAAGGACCAAGTCCAGTTCTCAGTATCATATGCTGTGCTGACCCTGGAACCTTGGGTATGCACAGTGCTGGCCCCTAAAACTGAGCATGGTGGCACAAATCTGTAATCCCAGTGCTGGAGAAACTGAGGAGAATCACTATGAGTCTAAGCTGAGTAGTGAGACTCTGCACCAAATAAATACATAAATGAATAAATTTTTAACAAACATAAAAAAACATATGAAAATGTGTTGCATTTTTTTGTTGTTGTTGTTAAAGCAGAAGGATAATTGTGAAAGGATATATGTAGGACAAAACGTATATTACTTTGCTACCTTGACAACAGGACCTCTGGCAGGAAAAACAATTTTCGAAGGAAAACATGGAAGTTATGATGAGAAACTGACTTCTTTAGAATTCAACTCCAGTTTGAAATATGCCTAATGTACAACCCATAAGGAAAGAAATCACTTTGAGCAGTGATGCAGAATTATAGCAGCTACAAAGATCACCAGAAAGCAAATAGTACAATAAAAACATTCAAAGTGTTTAAAGAAATAAATGTTTAAAAATACCAGCAGTAACAAGAAGCTGTCAGAAATGGCTAGGTCAATTTGAAAGCAAAAATGGAACACTGAAATAAAAAAATAAAAGCAGGAACTCAATAAATGAGTGAAGCTAGAGGATATATGGGTGTGAAAACAGGCCACAGGGAATTATGGACTGTAGTAGTAAGACAGAGTTCATAACATAAAAGAACTAAGAAACAAAGTTAAAGGTTACATAAAAGGTATAAAACTTCTAATCAAAACTGCACAAGAGAAAGAAAAAATCTGTGTTATGAAGAAGTAATAGCAATCTTCCACCACTGATGAAAGATATCTATCTGCAGAGTCAGGAACTCGAAGTCTCAAACAAGTACACAAAAAGAAATTAAGATCTAGAAATTTAAAATGTAAATCATAAAGGAAGAGGCTGATAAATGGGCTTCAGTTAAGATTAAGAATTCTTGCATAAGGTCTTCAAAGAATTAAAATCAAACCTTGAACTGGAAAAAGACAACTGCAATGCATAAAACAAAGGAAAAGTTATCTATATTATGAAGAAGAGACAAACAGTACAATAGGAAAGTGGGCAAAAGCAATAAAGCATTTCAAGAGAATCACATGGTTAGTTAACATATGAAAAGATACTGATCTATAGGAAGACTCAGAGAATTGCAAATATTCCCATGAGATCTTTTTATATCCACCAGATTGACAAAAATCAAGAGAGTAATAACATCCACTGCAGTGAGTAAAATAATGCTCATTTATGTCTTAAGTTCTGCAACCATATTGAGCATGCATAGTCTTACATACATAAGGTGCATAACAAAAGTTTTAAGTAATCAAATGGACTGTTCAGTAAATGTTTTTATTCATATCCCCAAGACAATAATTTCAGTGAAATAATAGCACAAACCCAGGCTACAGTGAGCTGAAAGACTCTACAAAATGAGGATGTAAAAACAACTACAGACGACTTTCAAGCTTACCTGTGAGGCTGAACAAACAGGGCTGTAATTTCAGAGAACATGCCATGGAGAGAGCTTCTGCCTTTCCTTTTTAAAACTTTAAAAAGATTTTTTAATTACAGTAAACTGGGATGAAGTTAGAAAGAAATAGCAAGAGGAATAATAAGGACAGAGGGAACAAAGGATCCAACACCGGTGATAAATATACACAGCACACAGACCATTAAAACGGATTAGTTAAAAGCTGGGCGTGGTGGCGCATGCCTGTAATCCCAGCACTCGGGAGGCTGAGGCAGGAGGATTGTTGCGAGTTCAAGACCAGCCTGAGCTACAAAGTGAGCTTAAGGCCAGCCTGAACTGCATAGTGAAACCCTGTCTCAAAAAGACAAAAAAAAAAGGATTAGCTTTAGAGGGGCACTAGGTGCTCTATTTGTTATGAGAGATTATCCCTTCCTTCTTGTATCATTTTCTCACTGGCTTTGGTTACTCTACTCACAATTATGTTCTGGTTCCTCTTTCTAGCAGGTCTCAGGACTTTTATACTTTTATTCCCTCCATAAAGAATACTTTCCTTAATGATCAAGATTTCTCTTTCACTCCCTTTTTTTCTCAAATGTCAACTCAGCAAAAGGTTTCCTGACCACTTTACAACTGAAACAGTCTCATTTCCTATTACTGTCCTGATGCTAATTTCCTTTTCCTACTCTATTTTCTTCATTACCTTCTAATAGTCTATACAATGTGTGTGGTGTGTGTGTGTGTGTGTGTACACATATACTTTACTGTTTAATCCCCCTGATTCCATAATATGTAAGCTCTGTGAACACAGGAACTACAGCTAAAACAATACTTGGCACATGGTATAAGCTCAACAAATAACCCGCTCAATTAATGAAACTTAATGAGGAAACTAAAGAATGAGTAGAAATAATGTTGTTAGGTCAAGCACAGAGTACACAGATGGGACGATTAATTAGATCCTGAGTCATGAGATTGGCAAGTGTGGAAAAAGGCAGAAATTCCTGCACACCTGAGAAATGCAGTAAATGTGTAGAATGGCACTTATGACAATGGCCACATGTGAGCTGACCTTTTTATGTGCACAATAGAGAATACAGAGGCTGGGTAGGTACAAACAGAAAGTTTATACAGAAAACACCGACGCTGCTCCTCTCAACTACTATAAAGCAAAGTGTGTAGACATAACTTGTTTCCCGTCATCTCTAGATTATATGTGCAACAGTCAAGATGGAAATATTTCTGTCAAACTTCTCAACTCCCCAAGTATTATTATTATTATTTTGGAGGAACCGGGGACTGAACTCAGGTCCTTGCTCTTGCCAGGGAAGCGCTTACTCCACTGAGCCATCTCCCCGGCCCCAACCACATACTATTAAAAGATGAAATATTATCACTGGTGAGAAGGTGTGGTTTAGATGTAAAAGGAGGAAACGGTTAAATTCAACTGCTTAGTAGAAGACACTATCCATTGAACTACTGTTGATTTTTGGAGCGGTCCTGCACGCTGTCGTAATTAACCTGCGCTTATAACCGTGTTCCTAAATTATCTTCCTCGTATCCACATCAGTGCTGTCTTTGAAGCAATCCCTTTTGCTTTACTCCATTACAGCGCCGGGCTAGCCTGGCTCTTTGCAGACGCAAGGTTCTCAGGGTGCACACTCCTGAGAAGCCCCGGGCAGCGCGCTGCACTGCGCAGTGGGCTCGGAGCGTCCAAATGCAGGACGGGGAGACGGAGCGCCGCACGCAGCCGCGGGCTCTTGCCTCCTCGCGCGGACTGAAGTCTGGCTCCCGGAGGCTCGGGACCCGGGCGTTCCCGGGAGCGGAGGTCGGAGCCCGGCGCCCCGGCCAGGGGGGCGGGGCAAGCCCAGCACCTCGGAGGCGCGGGGACCGCGGGCGCGACCGGCGCGCGAGGGCGGGCGACCCTGAGGACTCACAGTAATAGGCCACCACAGGGTCCCGCTTGTCATGCTCCTGGGCCGTCCTCAAATGGTGCTGTATGCTCTTAAACTGTGGGGGCAGCGGGGGCAGCGGAGCCAGCGCGGCCATCTCCACCACAGAAGACCCACTTCCTACTGGTTCCCACAGACACTTCCGCTTCCGCCAGCGCCGTACGGCGCCGGAGCGCTCCGGGCAAATACCTCCCTTTGGTTCCCGTCTCCGCGAAGGTGAGTCAGCTATGGGTGCCTGCTAGGGACAATCTTCACGTTGTTGCTTGTGTCGAGGTTGTTACCATCCCTTGGCGTTGGCGTTGGCGTTGCATATGGCATCATCGCTCTCTGCTGGAAAGAGGAAGTAGAGTGCTTTGTTTTGTTTTCCTTTTAAAAAAAATTCTGCCTTGTGGTAAAAGAGAAAAGGAAAGGCAAAAGTATAATGTTTTACTGACTAGATTTTGGCATCATTTAGGATTTATCACTGCTGCTTCTAATAACCTTCACCTTTATTTTGTCTCAGTCTGAGTTTTGAGGTTTATCTTAGAGCTACTTTTCATTTAAATCTCTTAATATCCAAGAGCCAAAATCTTTACACTCAGGTTTTTTACTGCATTAACAATGTCTTATCACACCCATTCCCCACGCTCAAGGCTTTTGTTGTTTCCCATTCTACATCCTTCTACTACTTGTTTACACAGTTTATCATCTTATCCTCGACCTGACTTTGTAACCCAGCACAAAATATACACACGCATCCTTCTTTTATTCTTTTCCCCCATCACAGTTCTTTCTGAGCAGTTTCTTTCCCTTTCATAATATCTATTGTACCTTTTGGATTTTATGTACAAAATGATGTCCATGAGTAAAAATGATGCTTCCTAATTTCCAGTCTGTATATCACTTTCTTTGGTGCATTAACTGAATATTTACTCAAGATATATACTTTGTGTTTGCTTTTATTTTATAGATCTTCAATTCAACATGTAACAGAGGCAGTAAAAGTGAACAACTTGCATTTTTCCAGATTGCAGGGAAAATTGTTCAAGTTTTCGATATTGAATGGGTATTTCCTATAGACTTGCTTAGCTGTTTTTAATGAATTTTTGTGTAATTATATTTTAGGATAAAAGATTTAGATTTTGTTTGTCTTATTCTAAGTGGGTGTTGAAATTAGTAAAAATTTTTTATACCTGCATCTATTAAGATAACTACCTGTTTTTCCTCCACTATTCCTTCAATATACTATAATTACATTAATTGATTTTCAAGTGTTAAAATATCTTTCACCCCTGGGATGAATCTCAGTTTAACATAATCTAATTACCTGTATATATATATAGCTGTATTACATTTGCTAATACATTTTTCTAGGAATTCTTCATATCAAGGTGGTACTGCTCTTAGTAAATGAAATGACAAATATTCCCTCCTAATGAGTAAAATAGATTAAACTAGAGTATTATTTCTTCATTGAACCCTTATGACATTCATCAGGGCAGTCATCTGGATATGGAGTTTTTTTCATGGAGAGAGCTTTATTTTAAATGTAATTTCTATAATCAATATAGGGATCTTAATACTATTTATATCAGCCTTGTGTTGAATCAATTTTTAGTCATATGTATTTCACAGGATTTTTCCATTTCACCTAAGTAGCAAACTCATTGGCACACCATGTTCAAGTATATTTAGAATTATTTTAATGTCCTAGCTTGATGTCTCCTTTTTTATTATATGGAATATTTTAATTTTTTTTAATATCTCAGTTGAGAGAAAAACAGTAATTTATGCAAAAATCAACTTTAACAATGCATTAATTTGTTATTGTTTTGTAGTCTCTTCCTATTTATTTATTTGACTGTAAATGTTTAACTGATTTTTTAAAAATTTGAATGTAACCTAGAGCTGAGCTATATTCCCAGCCCTCTTTTTGTTATTATAAACCAGGGGCTTGCTAAGTTGCTCATTTGCCCACATTGAGCTTGAACGTGCAGTTTCCTACCTTGATGTCCCACAGTACTGATGTAACAGGCATATGACACATTGTTCATAATTGAATTTTATATGTATTTAAATAATTATTTTGCTAAATTCTTCAGATAAATAATTTCAAATGTTTTTGTAAACATAATACTTAGATTTTTAACTATTCTTCCAAAACTGTATTAGTTCTTTTTATAAGCTTTGATGAACTCTTTGTGTTAACAATTTATGTAAAATACTTTTTAAACTTTGCACAATGGCAGTACCATAACCAATGAGGTTTATCAAAGACACAATTACTGTTATTTATTGCTAATTAAAATATTTCAATTTATAATGTAATATTCCTTTGCTTTATAGATTAATAGTATCTTGTTAATGTTTCAAAAATTTGGGAATATTCTTGATGTTTTATTGGTTTGTAGTTTATTTCCATTTTGATCAGTAAATATATTCTGTATGAATTCAGTCCCTGAGAGTTTCTTAAAGAAATTGAATGCTTTTGAAAGCAAACGGTCTTTTTTTGGTGAATGTTTCACAAAACATCTATGAAGAATAAACATTCTTCTGTAATTCAGTGGAGTGTTCTATAAATATACATTAGTTCAAGTTACTTATTCCTGATGTTTAATTTCTGCTTATTTTGTCAATTCTCTACTGGGAAGGACTGGAATGTTTAACTGTAATTTGATTCATTTCTCTTTTCTATCTATTTTTGTCTCATGTATTTTGAAGATTAATAGCTGGTGGCATACATATTACGGCTGCTGTGCTTCCTGCAGTGGATTAACTAATGGTCAGCTTGTAACATCCAGATGAACTGAATCAGCACAGTGCTGGACGCAGAAGGTCAAACTGAAGATTACTGCCAGCAGCATGAAAGGAGAACTGGAGGGAAATACGATGCACTGTTGATTCTCCTGGAGAAGAAGCCTGTCGTGCTGGTTTTCCTAACCCACGAACTAAGCTGTTATCATCACAGGAGGCTGGGTTTTCACGGTCACCGACACGGCTGTGGTTCTTTGCAGGGAAGCTCTGGTCTCAGCTTGAGCATCGCATTCTGGCTTCAGTGCAGATCCCTCCACTTTCCAGCACAGAGCCTTCATTCACTAGCACAGACTTTCGAGCTTCCACCACTGACCTTTGGGTCTTCCCAGTGCAGCGCCTTTGTACAGAGTTGTATGAGACATTGTCCTGGTCCCCAGGCCTCCTGCTGGCTTCACGGAGAACACTGACTTGGGCTCTTCAGCGGACGTGTAGTGCCTTGCCATGGGATCCAGGTCCTCAGCTGGATTCTTTGGGTCTATGGTGTGTGGACAGATCTCTTCTGCTTTTCTTCATTTGATTCTTTGGGGGAATATTATAAAATAATCCTATAAATTATGTGTCCATTATTAAATCTATTCCTCTGTAAACCTGGAGTATACATCCTGATGCAATTATACTTTAATTACTAGAAATATCTTTTTAAAGTTTGTCACTGTTGCTTACCCTGAAATCTACTTGTGTTTTCTTGCATTAATAAAGCCAACTTTGTTTTATGAGTCTAGTTTTACATGCTATATACTTCCCCCTTTTTTCTTTTTTTTTTTTTTTTTTTTTTTTTTTTTTTTTTTTTTTTTTTTCCCCTTTTTTTTTTTTTTTTTTTTTTTTTTTTTTTTGTCTTTTTGAGACAGGGTCTCACTATGCATTTCAGGCTGGCCTTAAGCTCACTTTGTAGCTCAGGCTGGTCTCGAACTCACAACAATCCTCCTGCCTCAGCCTCCCGAGTGCTGGGATTACAGGCATGCACCACCACGCCCGGCTACTTCCCATTTTTATTATCCTCAAATTTCAATGTTTTATACATTACATATTTAGCTATTTAAAAATATGCATTGTGGGATTTTTGTTGGTAATTTAACCTAGCGTTGTGTAGTTGTTTCCATTTGCCTATGAATTCCTCTCATTTGTATTTCTTTATGACAGAATAGTACTTCATTGTGCACATATATGTAATTTTTTGTTCATTCATCTGTTGATGATATATATGCTGTTTCTAAGATCTAGCAGTTATAAGCTGCGTGGCAATAACATGAGTTTCAACCCATGTGGGAAGATAACTAGAAGAGACATATCCAGATCCAATGCCATTTCTATTTTTAATTGTTTGAGGAGTCTCCACACTGATATCCATAGGTGGTAGTACTAGTTTACATTCCTACCAACAATGAAGACTTCCTTTTTACCCATATCATTGCCAATATTTGGTATTATTTGATTTTTATGTATTTATTTGCTTGGCATGATCTTCCTGTCTCAGCCTCCCCAGCTCTAGGATTACAGCTGTGTGCTCCCATGCCTGGTTTCCGTGGCCAGCATGGTGTCCCTGGCCAGGGCTGGCACAGCATGTAGTACCAGAGACTAAACCTGGGTCCTTGTGTTTGCCAGGCAGGCGCTCATGCTGCTGAGCTATATTTCCGTCCCTATTATTTGATTTTTTGACAACGGCATTCTTTCCGAGATAAGATGGTATCTCAGTGTAGTTTTAATTTGCATTTCTTTAATGGTCAGCAAAGTTGAACATTTTTTCATGTCTTTCTTAGTCATTTGTACTTTTTTTGAGAAATATTTTCATTGCCCATTTTTGATTGGATCTTTTATTTTTTGGGGGTCTAACGTTTTCTGTGATATATATATTCTAGATGTTAGTCCTATGGTCAATGAATTGCTGGAAACAATTTTTTCCATTCTGTAAATTGTCTCTT
>PVKA01013293.1:0-55323 GCA_004027165.1 Ctenomys sociabilis | reverse complement strand
AGTCAGAGTTGGAGAAATAGAAGAGCCACAAGGCCAGCCAACATTTTGGCCCTAGCCTTTCAAGGTCAGTGAAGACTCAGGACATAGGAGAACCTGTACTGCAACATCATGAAACTCAGGTGAGCTCCAAATTTTCTGAACAAGGAGATTATGGAGCCACAGAGGAAAGAGATTGAAGTTCTATAGTGTGCCTGGGGAGTCACATGAGGAGAAAACTTTCTCTCAAGCTCTCACAGAGAGCAAACTGGTCAAGCATTGGCCGTGACTCATCCACATGGATGACACAGACAAAGAATCTACATAATAATGTACAGGACTACAAGATAAACTGTGAGAGGACTTCACTGACCACATAAGAAATATGAAGTTCATGTGTTGGTATATAAGTCTTGATCTATCTAGGTCTTAACCATCCAGCAGAAAAGTATAAAAATGAAGTATACATCGTGGGGCTATAATATTAAGCTGAGCTGTAAATGGCTATGGTCGACAACTTCTTTGAATAACTCACTATGGTTGCAGAATGCTGGACTGTGTTGGATTGTGGTGTCGAGTTCAAGCACCTAAGTTAGTTGAATGTCAATGGAGTGCCCACCTTTGACAGGTGTAGACAAAGGAAGGGGTATAGAAAGAAAAAATCATGATGTGTGTGTATAGACAGTACAGTTGGGATAGATAACGCTGTGCTTCTACATAATCCTATGAGAGTCAAGATCTGCACTTATGGTGGTTGGACAGGATATTATGTTGGCCTCTAGTACTATGGTTATCCACTAGAAAAATGATTATTGAATTTTTGATATAATTCAGGTATAAAAAATAAGATAAGTAAGCAGCTACACTCTTAATTTACTGATAAAAGACATCTGCTAAAATAATATCTGTAAATATAATATCATGTATGCACCTTGTACAATACCAAAACATTATGAAAACAGTTTGCAATGTATTAATTTAATGAATCTGTCTTGTTAAGGTGTCTTGAAACTGTCTGATTGATATTTGTACTTCAATAAAATAAAAAATAAATTAAAAAAAAAAAAAAAACAGGAGCATGGGTGGCCAAATGATGGTACAGCATTCTTCCTTATCCTCAGGGGATGCATCCCACGGTCTCCCAGTGGGTGCCTGAAATGGTGCATGGTACTAAACTCTACACATATTCTTGTTTTCCCTATACATACATTCCTGTAATAAAGCTTAATTTATTACATTAAGAGATTTACAATAACTACTAATAAAGTAGGGCAGATATAACAATATACTATAATACAACTTATATGAAGGTAAGTACTGTGGTAGTTGATCTGATAGTCAAGGCTGCTACGAAGGGACTTCCAGGAGGACAGTGCATACCATGTGGATACGCCAGACAAGGGAGGAGACATGTCCTAGGCAGAATGCGATGGGAAAGTCAGGATTTCATCATGATACTCAAAACGGCACACCTTTTCAACATTGTGGATCATTTATTTTCTAGAAATTTTCATTCATATTTTTGGACTGCAGTTGACCATAGTAATTAACATCACAGAAAGTGAAATCACAGATAAGAGGGGAAGGGAGTCCTGAGAATATTTTAGAAACGCTTCAGTATACAGCAACTTAACAGAATACAGCCTTTCCACATCTGGATCCTGAACCTGACCCTTGAGTTATTAGTGAGTAAGAAGCAGGGCCTGCAGGCAGAAACCTGGATTTGAGTTCAAACTTTTAGAGTCCTCTGATTTGTTTTCCTTCACACTAGCAGTATCCCTGCAGGCCCTTTCCTTCAAAGCCCTGACGGCTTGGGAGCTGAAGGTCCACAGCTACTGAACAAAGACACAGACAACAACAGCAAGGGGGTTGGGCCGCAGCCTGGGCTGCGTTAGCCCCACAGTTAGGGCTTCTAGCTGTGGACTCAAATCCCAGCTTTGCCACTTATTCATCCCGTGACCTTTGGCAAGTGTTTTAAACTCTCCTCTATAGAAGGAGGCTAGCTCCAGCTCCTAACTCATATTGTCCCAGTGAGGATTAAAAGCGCTAACATATGCAAGACACTTTCTCTATGTTAATTACTCTAAAAAGGTAGAAAAGCCAGAGTCTCTGCCAGCAAGGAATGCACATAATCTAGCAGGAGAGATTAAGCAAGTGATGCAAATGGCAATATTGGAAGACATAAAATGCTAATGCCCCCGGGGCGAGACAGATAAAGCAATGGTGAGAATAAATCCTTGGGCAGCCCAAAATGTGACAGGCTCTTGGTGGCGGGAACAAGTCAGCTGGGCGAGGAAGGGAACACTTGGGTGGCAGAGCCTGGATGACAGGAGCAGAGAGGAAAGTGCAGGGAGCTCCCTGGCAGAGGGAGGCAAGAAATGGAGCACTGAGAGGGGCTGAGCTGGGATCAGGACGGATTCCTCCAGGAGCAGAGGAACGCTGAAGCATTGAAGCTCTCTTTGGAAAACAGTTATTTTAAGGGAGAATGCAGGAAAAGTCTGTGAAAGGGGGGCACAGGTTTTAAGAGTGCTGGATTTTGTAGAGTGTAGAGGTTGGTTGACTCATTCAGTTAACAAATAATTACTCAAAACTGGATCTGCTTTCTGTGAGCAAGATTCCTCCCCTTCGGTGAGTGGGGCTAGAAGGGCAGGGAGAGAAACAGTAAATATAAAAACGAATCAGTAAAGTAATTTCTCTAGTAGTAAGTATTGTAATTTGGAAATAGAGTAGTGGGACAGTGATCCAGGAGCTACACTAATTGTGGGAAGGATGCCAGGAAAGAACGCTCGGAGCCGAGAAAAGACAGTTATCAAAGGCAAAGCAGAGGATCCGGCAGAGCGAACTGCCGCAGCGATTCTCAGCAAGGAATCAATGATGCGTGGCTGGCACAAAGGCCAGCTACGCAAGGCCGGATGGTGCAAAATATTGGTCTTGTCAGCCTCGCAAGAGGCCTGGACTTCAGGATGATGGGAAGAGATTTAAGGGTTTGTAGACTCCTTTCAGATGTGGTCTGATGGGCGTGGTTGCAGCAGGGGCTGCCCGCCTGCGGGGGACCAATGATCAGCAAAGGCCAGAAAGTAGGAAGGCCAGGCAGGAGGCTGTCGTGCGTTTTCTGGGTGTGTTCTGGGTCCAGACAGGGGGCGCGTGCATGTCACCTCAGGAGTCCCATGCAAGGATCACGGCACATCCACAGCATTCTGCTGCCGCTTCTGGAGCAGCCTGAACACCGAGAGACATCCCAGACACGCGGCTCTGGTGGAAGGCACATGGCACTACCACAGGGATATTTTCTGAGCCTGACTGCATAACATTAAATACGCATTTCTACATCAGCTTATCTACATATGAAAGGACATCTGGGAAGATGTTCACCCAATATGAGTTGGTGATTATTTTTTTCTGTGAGGCAAGATTTCTAAATGTGTTTTTGGCTTTGCTTTTCTTTTTTGTTTTCCACTGTTCTTAAATTTTTCTGAGGTAATTTTTTTCCCACAAGTATGCTCCATTTATATTAAAAGCCTAGTATTGTTCGTAAAAATAAAACGGAAGAGAAGGCCAGTCCGTATCCAAACCATGCATACATGTGTGTGCACATGTGTGCACACATCAACACATATGTACATGTGAACACATCGCATACACGTGAACAGCACACACAAACACACACGAGTGTGCTCACTCCAGCGAAGAAGTGGAAGGCAGTGGGTTGGCTCCAGATGTGTCTCTCTGCTGAGGACCCCAGCAGAGCCCTGGAGAGCCCGCTAGGAGAAGATGCTTAATTCTCCTCAGCATGCCTCAAGCTTCACTCCTTGAGAGGCTGGCTTTGAAATTAAGGGTTGGAAAGTAGAGATGGCGTTTGGGAAGCCTCGTGTCTCCCCAACACACACACGCACACACATGCAGGTGCGTGCTCTGAAGCTGCCCAGCACACTCACCGCAGACACTCCCTTTGCCAAAGGGAATGTCCCAGAGCAAACAAACTAGAGCATGGATGAAGCAGGGTACCTCAGGCCTGGTCACAGGCTCAACTGAGGCATTTGCAGAGATCTCTTCCTCTTCTCAGAAGGAAAACTTGGAGCTCAGCAGACTGAGGATGGGCAGGAGGGAAAGAGAATGGGAGGAGGCAGAGGAAGCAATGCCTAGGTGATGTCGTTCTCCCTGGGCATCTGAGCTCACTAATGCCTGGCTCTCTGAGTGGGTTCTGTTTGACCTGTACCATGCTTTAAAATTATGAATTACTTGGCAAGGCCAAAAATGTGGCAGCTTTATAAAAATGTTGGGCTTCCTATTGTTTCTTGAAAATTTGGGAAAATGACATTTTCTAGGCCTGCTCTCCCACCAAGCATAAGTGGCTGGATACCATTATACTTTCCCGGGCTATGTAGGAACCTGCTTCTGTTACCCTATTGCTCTTTACACAGACCTGTGAAATTGGAGCTACAACCATTTGATGGAAGAGGAAGAAGAAGCAGAGCCTGAGAGCAGGCCAGCAACTCACCTGAGGTGACGCAACTCCAAGTGGCTGAGTGTGGAGCCTGTGTCCTAGGTGAGGGACAAGGCCACAGAACCAGGAGCTTCTGGCCAGGGCCTCTAGATGGACCCCTATTCAAGGAACAACTGGTTCCCCAAACTGGGCAGCCCTGAGCCCAACTGATGCCACCTGGCCCTAGATACACATAAAACAGTGTGGAAAATGCAGCAGGCCTCTGCTGCCTATGTGGACAGGGTAGGTGTCAAGGCACCCCCTGAGCCAGTGGGCCACAGGGCCCTTGCCCTGTTTTCATACAGACCACAGAGGCCTGCTTTTCTTTCTCATTTCTGTCACAGGTTCCCATTCCAAACTTCCTTTGGTCAAAAAAGAAATTTTGCTGCCTAAAAGCAATTCAGAAAAGAAATTGACATTTTGGATTTGTGTCCCAAAGCCATTAGCTATATATTTTCTAGTGGCTAAGAAGCCATCACCAAGAGCTGTCCAATAAGCCCCAGAGGTTTTGGCCAGCATCTTAACTCAGCCTTTAGGAGGGGCCCCCTGTTAGTTCTTCGACCCTGATGGCTCCTGAAGTGGAATCAGCCCACCTAGGGCTCCAAGCAGGGTCCAGACCTTGTTTGTGTGGATTTGCATAAAAAGTTGAACTCAGTGAGACTCCCTGGGATCCACTGAGAGCTGGCAAGGTTCACAAAGTCCCCAGCAGCCATGATCTTCTCTTTGAATGTCACTTTCTCTTGAAAAGTAAATATGTCACTTCCCTGGCTTCTTCCTTCTGCCAGGCCTTGCTCCCTTCCTGTGCCCCTGTCCCCCCTCCTCACATGTTTGCACATATATACACATATATGAATACATGTGTACATGTATACATGTGTGCACCCACATGCACATGTGTCCACTGAGCTTTCAGTTACTGGGTGCACTATACCAGTGCCATTTCTGTCTCAGAGTCTGTTTCTCGGCTACGGTAAATACCAGAAACGATGAGCAGGACCTCCTCCCACCCTGTTCCTGAGAAGCACAGGTATTTATGCAGGTGTGGCAGCATGGTTTCCAAGGAGACATTCACAAGCTCCATCCTGTGTTACTGTGTCAGCCCAGGAAAGAAGCCTGCCTGGTGAGCAGCTCCCTGGGGGATCTGAAGCCTGGCCAGGATTGGGAAGCTGGGGGAAGCCCTCCCTCCCTATTTCTGGGGTGCATCCAAATTTCTCCCTCAGCCCTTCTGACATAGTCTCCCCCAGACATTGTCACCGTCCCTGTGCATTGGGAGTGACTCCAATAGAGAGGCATGTGGCGTGGCCACAGAGGAAGGTTAGGAGATCAGAAGGAGTCCCCTTGGCCACGCTCAGGAGTAACATGGAAACACGGTGGCCAAGATTCTCTCCTTAACCAAACCACTTAGGTTCCCCTGAGCTACTTCTCAGTGAGGCTCTGACTTATGACATATGGAATTTCATGTTGGTCTCTGCATTGTCTGAGATTAATAGAAATCCTGATAAGTCAGTTCAGCTAACATTGAACAATGCAGTTGTCCATTGCACTCTAGAATGTAGACTTCATAAGAGTAAAGTCTGTCTTCTTCACCAGTTTCTATACCAGTGCCTGCTACATAGATGGAGCACATTATGGGTGCTCAACAAATATTTAAGTAAATGAACAGATTGGTAGGAAACTCTACACATTAGTTTTAAGTTCATTTATTGATATTCAGAATAGCAGGGCTGGGGAGATAGCTCAGTAGAATAAGCATTTTGCCTGGCAAGTGCAAGGGCCTGAGTTCAGTCCCCAGTTCTGCAAAAAAAAAAAAAAAAAAAAGTAGCAACAAACAAGAGGTAGCAATAGACATGAAGTATAAAAAGATACCATAAAATTTAAATCTTCCTAAATACACAGTTCTCTTCCTCCAGTGTTACAAGGCTCTTTCGTGTCCTCCCAGAGATATTTGGATGTTCTAAACATGTGTGTGCATGAACATGTATATGTGTGATGTGTATGTATATAAATCACCTTGCAACTTGATCTCACGTTATGTATCTTCAGAATGTTTAAACACCCAGACACGTGCGCACACACACACACACACTCCCTGTAGTGGATTGTTAACTGGTGGTCAACTTGTTAGACCCACCTGAACTTGTTAGACCCAGCGTGGTGCTGGGTGTGGGAGGCCCACTTGAGCACTCAGTCAGTCGCATAAGAGGCAGAACTGGAGAAGCTATGGGGAGGCTGTTAGGAAAGTTGTTTGGAAGCTTTGGGGGAGCTGTTGGAAGCTGCTGGTTCTCTTGGACTGTTCTGCTTGGGGAACCTTGTCATTCTGGCTTTCCTAGTGAACATGGCTATTCTTGTCAGAGGAGGAGCTCAGCTTGTTGTTGCTGAGAATGGCTTCAGTTCACTTTAGGGGAACCCTGGTCCTCATCTTGAGCATTGCTTCCTCGCTCCAGTCGGGAAGATGGCGTACTGCTCAGCCTCCTAGAGAAGCTTGTCACATGGGCTTTCCTGGTGGGAACTCAGCTTTCTTCATCACTAGAGGAGCTCAGGACCTTGTTTTCACTGAGAGTAGATAGAGTGCACTTTGGGGCAGCTCTGCTCCTCATCTTGAGCATTGCTTCCTGGCTCTATTTCAGGTCCTCAGCCTGCCAGCACAGGTCTTCATCCCACTGGCACAGACTTTCTAGCTTCCACCACTGACCTTTGGGACTTTCCAGTGCAGATCAGTGAAGCAGGACTGCCTGAGACTTTGTTGTGGACTCCAGGCCTCTAGGTGAACTCATGGGAGGCATTATAATCACTCAAGGTCTTCAGCTGGACTCATGCAGGGATCTAAGCTCTCAACTGGAGTCTTTGGTCTTTAGTGTGTGGACATATTCTCCGCACTCTTTGTATATGATTCTTTGGGTGATTCATTATAAAATATTCTTGTAAAGTGTGTACCGCACTGTCCAGCTCCCTTGAAAAACCCCTATCCATGACATACCCTTATGCTATTAGCCATCACACTAAACTTTCATGAACCAGAGTGGTTCCTGAGGATGTTCAGGCTGTATTGAACTCAGTAAATTGAAGGAGCTGGTAACACTGGGTGACTTAGAATGATGGCACAGAGTGGGGCAGTTGAGATAGTTATATTCCAAGTGGAGAAACTGAGCCATGGTTGGTGATGGGGTAGTAGGAATAGACACTTTTAGAGTCATACAGAGAGCTAATTATAGAGCAAGGGCAAGAATCAGGCCTCTAGAGGCTTTAGCCAGGCTCCCGCTGCCCTATTCCCCTTTCTGCTTGGCAAGCTCAGAAGAAATCCCAGCCAGTTCCCAGCAGGGAGCGTTCACTTGCCTTAGCTCCGTCAATGGCAGTGTCCTCCTGGGCAGGCTGGGGTGAGAGTGATTATGTAGGTCGCTTGGTAATCAGAAAAGAGAGCCTGAGCCCTTTAAATGCAGGCTGTTTCATTCGGTCCCAGAAGATTGGATTAGCATTGATTGTCTGCACTGAGCTAGTAGATAAAAGACCCACACTGAAAGGGAACAGCGGCCTCAAAGGATGAGCCGATGCACCCCGCTCCCAGTGCAGCTTCCACCCTGGCATGGGGACTTCCGGAGCACACAAGAAGCCTCTAGGAATCTCTGCCTTCTCTCCAGTTGGCTCCAAAAGGCCAAAGGCAGGGAACAGAATCAAGAGGCTAATGTGGGGAGCAAAGTGCAGGAAAAGGTTCCTTGTTAAAATAGACTGAAGGGTGGTTCCCATCCCCACCCTTCAGTTCTCCCTTGTGCGCATGTGCATGCGCACACAGTGTACGCTCCACGCAGAGAACCCAGCGCACCTTCTTTGTTGTGATTCCCTTGTGCCTAAATGGAACCAATACACTGGGTGTTTGCACTATCTGGAACAAAATACCTGACCCTTGTGGTTTAAAGGAGGCAAGGTTTGTCTTAGGTCACAGTTTCAGTCCATGCCAAACGAGCCCTGAAGCAGGAGCGCTGGGGTGCGAGGGCACGTTAGTGGCTTGTTCCGTGGTGACCAGGACACAGCGCGGTGACAGCACTGGGGAGAAAGAGGCCAAGGATCTACGTCTCCCTGACTCGCTTCCTCGAACGAAGCCTGGTCCCTGATGGCTCCTCGGTGGGTTAACCGAGAAGGTCAGCGCCTTCAGAATCGGTCACTGGTGCAGGAATCTTTCTATCCGCTCGGGCTGACAACCAAGATTGCCTGTGAAAGCGAAGGAGCTGGAGGAGGACTGGGCGCGGCCCACACAAGGGTGGCTTCCCTTCTGCCGCTGCTTCTTGCCGGAATGACCACCTTGGAAGGCTTTCAGCGTCTCACTTTCCAATCCTCAGCTCTAGGTCAGGGACAGTCAGACCCCTCTCACGGTGTTGTGTGTGGGGAATGAGTGACAACAGAAAGGTGAACTCCACAGGACAAGGACTTCTGTCTGTCTTGCCCCCTGAGGTATCCCAGATCGGCAGTGGTGCTTGGCACGTGACAGGTGCACACAAAAATAGCTTCTGCAGCCCCAGGGCTGTCCCTTAAAGGCTCCAGCCCAAACCCTCTACTCAGGCTACAGCGTGCAGGCTGCCCTTCTGTCAGATAAGGAGGCCTTCAGTGGATAGGCACAGACACACCTGCCTGGCACAAAAAATAGATATTTGTTGAATGAATGAATGAACCAATCATAGTAAAAGTAGTCGGTACAGCTGGGAGCTGACTGAATATGCTCCCTAACAGTTTACTTGCTAGAAACTTGGTTGTCAGCGGGGTGGTGATGAGAAGTATTGCAGCTCTTGAGAGGGGGGCCTGGCACAGGGTGATAAGTCCCTACAAGCGCTGCCCTCCAAAGGGACTCATGTAGTTCTGGAGACGCCTTGGTTCTCACTAGAATGGGAGGTTATAAACTGAAGCAACCCCATGCTCTTGGCCTGTTTTCTATGTGTCCACTTACCTGGCATTTTATGGTACCTCAAAGGCATCACTCACTGGCAGCCAACTAGATGATGCCAACCACTCTTGGACTTTCAGCCTCCAAAACTATGAGCTAAATATGCCTTTTTTCTTTATAAAGTACCCAACCTCAGGCATATTGCTACCATTAAACTAGTCATGACTTATTAGCCACTTATTGTGTGTCCACGCTGATGCTAAGCACTGAGCGTTATCTTCCTTAATCCACACCAAAGTCCTGTGAGCAAGCCCTGCTTTCTAGATAAAAAGCCTGAGGCTAAGCCCCACGCCTCACTGCCTGTCTTAACAGAGACTTATTTTCTTCCCTCTGTCCACATCCCATCCCTTCCCTGTCTGCTTGTTGTTGGCTCTGTGCTCCTCACTTGACCTTCAGTTGTTCAGCTCCTGCAGCCTCGGGGCTGTCTCTTGAAGGTCTCCAGCCAGAGCCCTCTTCTCCAGCTACAGCATCCAGCTACAGAGGTACCTGCTTTCCTGCTCTCTCTGGCTGCAAAGCAGCTGCCTGTGTCCTAGGTCCAGACCTTCTTGGTCTCTAACCTCTGTGAGTTGGATGTTTTTCTACCTAGACTGAACTTTTGCCTGAAACACCCTTCCTGTCTTCTTCACTTACAGATGCCTGCATTGTCTCAGCTGAAGGATGTCTTCTTGGATGCCTCCTGCACCGAGGCAGAGTTTCTTCCACAGTTCTTGGCTGTCAACCTCCCTGGCTAGCCCCCCACTTGGTGTTGCTATTGCACCCTAAAATGCCCACCTTCCGCTAGACCCAATTTCCTGTTTGAGACCTTTTCCATGCTGTGCACCCCACATGAAGCCCAGTGGCATGAATGGAGGCCCACTGGTATTTGTGAGTGGATGGCCTGCTCTCTCAGTTAGTGGAACAGAGACCCACAGCTCTGCTTTGTCCTTCCAGAGCTCTCTGCAGTCCTGGAGCCCAGCTAGCAAGTCCTTCTTCCTACTGACCTAAACTCCTGGATTTGTTCCTTCCTCTTGAGCCAGCGCAACTCTCACCAACCCTCAGAGAATTGTTCCTCACTAGGACTCCTAGAATTTTTCTAGGTTATTGGAGGTGGCAGAAAATCTGTCTCCTGGATGGGATTGAAAAGGTCCAGCCCTTTTAGCTTACAGAACCAAAGTGCTCTGGGGCAGTGAGAGGACCTGCCGGCATCATCCCTCGTCTGTGTAGCCCAGGGCCTGGAGGAAAGCCCATGTTTCACAGCTTATCCTGCAAAATCTTTTCTCTGCATTTAGTCCATGGTACAGACAAAGCCAAATGAGACACAAAAATGAAGGTTACAGCTTCTATTTGGCATTCTGTATATCGTTAACGCTGTATCGGCTGCCTTGTTGCGTATTAGGGAGCAAGAGTACATTTTAGCATGAGTAGGATTTAGATGTTCTCATTCAGGCCCCAGTCCTGCTGCTAAAAGCAAACAATTTCCCCTTTCTGAGAGAGCAGTAAAATTTGCAGTAGCGCTAGCACTAGAGGCAACATGAAGAAAATGAAGCCAGAAAGGAAAGGAACAGTCCGGCCAAGGAGAGCTTGGAGTGCCCCAACAAAATTGTTTTGGGAAGCAGTGGGGAGGGGGTCTAGGAGCAGATGACCTGCTTAGCCACAGGCTGAGCCCCAAGGAAATACTTGGCTAATAAGTATGGATGGAGAAGCGATCCTTTCCTGTGAGGTCCTGACCTTACCTACCTGCTGGGAGGCGAATGGTCTATTTCAGCATCTCCACCTCTCAGGTAATGGTGTTCTCAGCTTTCCTAACAACTCTCACTTCACAAGCTCAGATTTCCTAAGGGAGAGATTAGAACAACCAGAAAGATTCCCCAGGTAAGTCATTAGCAGGATGGCTGAAACCTATGTGAGAGCTTTGACAATACCCTGAAAGGCCAGCATGCTGTGGGGCTGGCCTTCCAGGAAAGGGCAGAAAGCAGAACTGCAGAAGGCCCCCAGCAGGACAGTTTCTTTAAATGGCCCTGGATTGATAAGGGAGAATGGCTCCGACAAGGGCTCTCCATCCAAGCGAGGATTCACCACTGATACTGCTGCCACTAGCCTGAGCTTTTTTAAGGAGAGGACAAGAGACTAGAAGAAGTGTCCAAGAAGCCCAACCCTGGCATTAGTATGCTGTATGTACCCGAACATGTCACTCCACCTCTGTGGACTCCCCATCTCCCTACCTGGTAGAGGAAATAGCCCCTGTTCAGGACTAGCAAGTAAGTTCCACCTTCCCTTTCTAGCTCTGATCAGGAGTTAGAGATTGCGGACTCGCTGTGCTAAGATTCCTGAGGCTTTCCTCAGAGAGGGGCATGGCATTCGGTCAAGGGCTCCAGAAGACTCAGTCACAGCCCAGTGCACATGTTTCCTGTTGCGGCTATGCCAAATTACCATGCTCTTGGGGGAGGTGGGTTATCAATTTTATTGAGCAAAAATTGCAATGAGACAGCTTCAAAACAGGTTGGTAGAAGAGTTACAACAATTAATACATTGCATATTGTTGTCTTTGTAGTAGTCATTCATAGCACAGGATGTAGACATAATATCCTGTCCAAACACTATTAGTACTAATCTTTCTTTGTATTGAATTAAGAGAAAGTAGCTATATAAAACTATTTTGTATATGCAGGTACAAAACAGTCCTTCATTTATATCATCATTTCTTTAGTTTTGTCAGAGATGGGTAGCATTGCCATCCAAATATTGTAGGTGCATGAATTCATCAAAATATTCCAATATAGTCCAGTAATAGTAGGTTGTCCACAGGACTGGCAATGTCCAAATCTGATGACTTGAGCCTTCCACAGCTCAGCATATAAACATGGCTTCACTTTTCACACCTCATTGCTATACTTTGCTGCTGGATGGTTAAGACCAAGATTAAGCAAGACCTATATAACAAGAAATGTAACTTTTGTACATTTCTGATAAGGTCAGTCAAGTCCCCTTCGAGCTTATCCCGAAACCCTGAACCACACTTTGTAGATCCTTTGTCAGTACCAGCCTTATGGATGAGTCATGGCCATTGCTTGACCAATTTGCTCTCTGTGAAAGCCTGAGAGAAAGTTTTCTCTCCATGTGACTCTCTTTAGGCACACACTACACCATTAATCACATTCCTCTGTGGCCCCATAAACTCCTTGGTCAGAAACTTTGGGATACAACTGAGTTCCATGATATTACAGTATAGGTTCTCCTATGTCCTGAGTCCTCACTGAACTTGAAAGGCTAGGGCCAAAATATTGGCTGTCTTTGCAACCCTTCTTTTTCTCTAATTTTTGGTCTGCAAATATAGATTGTTAACACTCCAGAAAAGAAGCTTATTATTGCCTTACAACATATGCAGGTGGGCTTAACCTCACTATCTGTCTGAATATCAAACATCTCAGGCATAAATAGAACATATATTTTCCATCAAGTATTGATATGTTAAACTTTAAGTCTCTACCAAACATGGAAAAAGAATTTGAAAAATATTTTTAAAATATGGATAAACAGTTACTATTTTTACACAGTAATTTAGAAATCTAACCATATACAGCACTGTAGCAGGATAGTCCTGTGACATTTTTTATTTCTTGTCTCTTTTTTTCAGTTTATCACTCTTAAAAAAATAAAAACCACTTACTTGAGATACATTCTGGCCAT
This sequence comes from Ctenomys sociabilis, assembly GCA_004027165.1. NCBI lineage: Eukaryota > Metazoa > Chordata > Mammalia > Rodentia > Ctenomyidae > Ctenomys > Ctenomys sociabilis. Next base: position 42,268 of record PVKA01013293.1, on the reverse strand, counting down.
AATTGGTATGTCATCACAAGAAGTACATATTTAGAAGACCAGCATGACAGGCATTCCAACCATGACTCCACTATCACACATTGCCATCTTCAGTGCAGTTGCTCATTTCACAGGTATCAGCATATATAGTTAATCAGGGTGAGAATCCTGCCAAGTAACTGCCAGTTTCAACAACCTGCTGATAGTTCTCAGGATCATTGCCTTGCCCATTTGTATGTATAAATATATGGCTTTGCCCCTGTCATGTTTCCTAGCTTTTCTCCTTGCCATCTTTTCATTATCTAATCCTCAAGGTCTTACTTTCCCTTTAATTGTGCTATGCCTTTCTATTGGTATTCCTTCTTTTGAGTTCTTATACTAGGGAAACTATACAATATTTGCACATGATCCAGTTTATTTCACTTATGAGTATGTCTTCAAGTGGCATCCTCTTATATATGAAGGCTTCGAGTTTGTCATTCTTTATCGCTGAGTAATATACTCCATTGTATAAAAATACCACATCTTTTTCATCCATTCTTCAGGTGATGGGCATCTTGGTTGTTTCCAAGATTTGACTATCACAAATTGTGCAGCTATAAACATAGGTACACATATATCACTATGATATGACATTTTCAGTTCCTCTGGGAAAATTCCCAGTAGGGGGATAGCTGGCTTGAATGGGATTTCCAGTCTTGGTTTTTTAAGGAGTCTCCACACTGCTTTCCATAATGGTTGCACCAGTCTACATTCCCACCAGCAGTGGAGAAGGGTTCCCTTTTCCCTTCCAACATTTCCAACATTTGTTGTTGGTTGATTTCTTTATGCTAGCCATTCTTTCTGGAGTGAGATGGTATCTCAGTGCTGTTTTAATTTGTATTTCATGGATGACTAGTGATGTGGAGCATTTTTTCATATATTATTCATTAATTTTATCCTCTGAGAAGTATGTGTTCATCTTGGATCCCTATTTCTGGATTGGGTCTTTAAATTTTGGGGCCTTAATGTTTTTTAGTTCTTTACATATTCTAGAGCATGCTCTTGTTTAAAACACAAATTAGTCTCTCACCTCTTCTGGAGGTCAGAAGTCCTAAGTCCCACTTTTGCTGCCCAAAGTCTAGTTCCTTGTGGAACTCTGAGGAGAGGACCACCTTCCCCCCACCCCAGTTCTTCCTGGAGGAACATGACCCCTTTCTCCATCTTCAAAGAATCACTTCAATTTCAGTTTCTATCATCCCATCCTCTCCTCTTCTGTAAGAAGAAACTCCCCCTTATAAACACCTTGGTGATTTATCCTTGGGCTGACATGTATAATCTAGGATAATCTCCCTAGGTCAAGAGATCTCTTACATTGGCAAAATCCCTTTTACCATGGAAGTAAAATTCACAGTTTAGCTACTGCTCTTGACATGCAGTCCTAATTTGTGATCTCCATGATCAGCCTAGGATTAAGCGTGAAGAGGGTAGTGGGGGGCTCTGAGTTGGTGTCTGAGGTCAGAGGATCGAAGCCATCACAGAGAAGATTATATATGGCATCTTCTCTGTTTTAAGAACCACTCCAGCCTCATTGAAATTCTACATCCCACTGCCTGCTCCTGACACTTTATCATTTGCAGTGCTCCTGAGGCTAATACAGTGACTCATTATTATTAGTTAATGAAGCATCTCAGACCTAAACCCACAGTCAGCAACAGGGAAAAAGAGTAAGGACAGAGCTGGGCCACAGTGAAGCCTATAGCTGGGCTGTAAAGCAGAGGAGAGAAAGGCCACGCTGCACTCACATCACACACATTTCCTGAACACAGTGTACCAGGAACTGCAGATACACAGAAATAGGGGCCTCAAGAGTGGCCCTTGGCCCCCAGAACTGACAAGTAAGTGGGAGAGACAGACATGTTCATGAATCTATGAAGACACCCAAGAAAAATTCTCTAAAGGAATGGGTTAGGGGGATATCAAGGACAGATCATCTCCGGAAGATCAGGGGCAGCTTCCTAGAAGAGGGGTACATTGTGCAGAGGTCTCAGTCATTGGTCAGCTGGTTCCAAGAAGAGATGTCATAGAAGAAGGGTGTAATGGAGACAAGCTATGCACTCATGGCAGTGAGGAAGCAGAGCAGAAGGGAAAAGCTAGGAATGGGGAGGGTCCACCCCTTCCCCAAGACATCCCCAGTGACCTGCTTCCTGGACCTCATCTCCTAACAGCCCATCCCACTGATGAGCTCATCAGTGGCTTAACCTATTGACAAATACCATGAGCTGTTCCTCTCCAGGCCCCATCATGGAACCTTACTGTATTGGAGATCAAGTCCTCAGTACATGGGCATTGGAAAGATGCTCTGAACCATGGTAAAGGATACTTGACCCTGGTCTTGAAGAGTGTGTGGATCTTCTGAGGTGGAAAAGACACTATGGCAGCAGAAGCCACAGGTGTTTGGGGGTGTGGAGGGGGTGGCAGGGTTCCAAGCTGGCTTTTTCTGCCAGAAAGAAAGTCTGTAGAGTCTATCCTAATACTGGAGCGAAGGTCTATAAAGTCTACCCTCATAACATTTCCCTGGATCATGCAAATGTGGGCAAGAACTTGAGAGAATGTTTTCTGTCCATGTGACTCTCTTTGGGCACACACTACACCATCAATCACATTCCCCTAAACTCCTTGGTCAGAAAATTTGGGACAAATTTTGTCCCCTGGTTCATGGGACAAAGGGCCAAACCAAAGCACTCACTGAGTAACTGAGGAAAGCTGCAAGGAGAAGCTGAGTGCTAGGACAGGGAAGGGAGACAGACAGAGGCTCAAGGCACTGCCACTTCTTAGCCCCTTAACCTCGCGGGTCTTGGTTTCCTCATCCATAGGATGAGGCAAATATTCAGCACTTGCAGGGGCCTTGTGGGGCAAGGACCTCCTCTGTGTGCACAGTGACTTGCTGGTTTGTAAACAGAACGGATTGTGTGTGGGAAACGCTTGCCTGACAAATAACAAATGTTTGGGTGATCAATTAATTAATTGGGGGGAAGAAGTTCCCATGCTCATCTGGCAGAAGCTGCATGTCACACTTGGATGCTCTCCAAGGTTTCTGATGAACAGTCTCCTTTTGGGGGGCACGACACCCTGCTGAAAGTGCTCTGCACCTGTGGCTGAGACGCAGGGAGGTTTTGGCTCTGCTTCTCACATCATCACTCATCAACTGCAGTCCTAGGGACACCCAGGTGCTGCTCCAAGCCCCAGGGCTCCCTCCATGCCAGACCCCAGTCGAGCTCTCCCACATTCTCAGGAAGGTCACTGGGGCTGAGGAGGGCGCTGGGCCATTTGAGCTTTTTGATAAGCTCCAACTCCTTCCCTTTGTCCCCAGTCAGCAGCTCAACAGAACCCCCAGAACTTTCTGTGAGTCTTCCACAATGGAAAGAACGTGGTCTCTGGAGATATGTGGCCTGGAACACATTTAAGCTTTCTGAACTGTTTCTTTACCTGGACTCAACTCTTGGCTCCAGGGCTCTTCCACTGCAGAGCTTCAAGAACAGAAAGAACATGGCCACACTCAAGTCCAAACCAGAGCTGTTTTTAGCAGCACTTATTGTGGAAGGACTGGCTCAGAGCAGGCTGAGCGGATTCCCACTTGAAGACTGGCCCTGAAAATCCAAGACAGTGATGGTGAAGCTATGACAATCATCATATTTACTTTTGCTGTTTTTTTCTAAACTAAAACCTCAGTGTTCAGGTTTAATTGCACTGTTGGCACTTGATGATAAATAAGTGGGATTTAGGCTGCAGTTTGGGCACTTGGTCCCTAAAGGTTCACCCTCACTGGTCTAGGGTCAGCCTTACCTCTGATTGGGCACTTGCCAATCCACCTGAGTCTGTGGGTTCAGGGACCTGATGCCTGAGTTTCCCATCCAGTCTAATGATGGAGACTCATCTCTTTCTTTCCCTTGGAGGAAGCTGCTGAAGGCTGACCCTTCCCACTTCTAAGTGTGAGTGGCACTTGTGGCCTTTGCTGAGTAATATGTGCATTCCTTACACTAGTACTGAGGAATAAGTGGTTGAAGACAATCTTTCAAGCTCCTCTCTTTAGATTTCACTTGAATAAGCCACCATTAATTTTTATGGTTCCTCAAATAGAGAAATCCTGGGGACTGGTCTCCTCACATCACCAATGTATGCAACTCGAGTGGGAAGAGAAGGCATATGGAGAAGGACGTGGTGCGGAGCAGCCCAGTCTCTCTCTCTCTCTCTCTCTCTCCCCCCCCCTCTCTTTGTCTCTATCTCTGTCTTTCTGTCTGTCTCTGCCTATCCCTGTCTCTCATCTGTCTCTGCCTCTCTCTGTGTCTCATCTCTGTCTCTCTGTCTCTGTCTCTTTCTGTCTGGTGCCCACTTATACTTACTTCTTTGTAAGCAGACAACCCCTTCACCACTGTAAATGACCTCAACACTAAGCCAGAATACGGTAGCAGGCCAGGATTCAGCCAGCTCTGCGTTGGCCAGCCCTGGATGGGGATCCCAACTCTGCCTCTTCCTAGCCGAGTAACCTTGGACAAAGCTCCCACCCCCTCTATGAGTTTCAAGCTCCTCATCCATGCCAGGAGAAAACAATAAGCTATTTACCTCAGAAGGTCCTGGGTGAAGAGTAAGTGAGATGGGACATGAGATGCGGTGGCGCACACCTGTAGTGCTGCACTCTGGAGGCTAAGGCAGGATAATTGCAAGTTTGAGCCTGGCTGCAGGAACTTAGCAACTTACTGAGGTCCTGCAATAGAAAGATAAATAAAAAAGGGGCTTGAGTGTGAAGGCCCTGAGCTTAATTTCCAGTACTTCAGAATAAATAAGTGAAGCAAGGCACACACGGCAACTGTCTGTAACAGAAGCCATTCCTACTCCTACTCCTACTCCTACTCCTACTCCTATTCCTCCTACACCTACTGCTGGGAGAAAGCAAGCCCTGGAAGGCAAGGTCACTGTTAGTGCCTCGTGCACTGCTCCGCCGCCAGCACGCATGATGACGCTCAAATATTGTTTTCATTTCCTCTTTGTCTTTCAATAAATACTTGGACAATCAAATATAGTTCTTGGAAACACTGCTTACCCCCCTCTCCTACGATTTCAAGCACCCATGTGAGATCCCACAACACTAATTATAATTGTCACAGGAGTGTCCTATGTGCTCTGCCTATGCGATCACCTTATTTCTTGAGGGGGGTACTGGGACTTGAACTCATGACCTGGCACTTGCCAGGCAGTCATTGTGCTGCTGAGCTACATTTACTGGCTTTTTCTTTCTTTTTTTTTTTTTTTGCTTCTACCACACCCTGTCCCCAAACAGCCAGAGCAGCACTGTCCCTGCCCCACAGCCCTGCTCCATCTTCCCCTGCCCACACCCTCCTCTCAGGACTCAGTGGGAATGGGTACCACCAACCAGAGGCAGGAAGCTAGAGGAGAGAGAGCTGGGTGCTCCTGTATTAATTCCATGGCCAAATGCCTATGGTGTGGGAAGGTTGCCTAGGCCACCATGATAAGCTTTTCATGAAGGCAGGGCTTCCTGGAAGGCAGTCTTTGAAATGTCAATTTTAATTAAAACCCTCAGTCTAATAAGCATATCAAAGATTCAATCCAGCCAGACTGGCTCCTTGCTGGGTGAACATCTCACACACTTCAGCAGACAGAAGTCTCCAGTAAAAGGGCACATTCAGGACCTTCCAGGGTATCAGGCAGCTTCCCTGGGAGAGGTCCTGACTCGGCTTCCCAGGAGACACATGGCATGGGGACAGCAGGGTGCAGTCTCAGTTCTGGGCTGGAGTGGAACCAAAGAGGATCAGAGAACCATGACATCATCCAGTCCATGTCATTTTACAGAGGGAATAACTGAGCCCAGAGAGAAAGGGACAGAAAACTGACACTCAGAAGAATGCAGGTCTCCTGCCTTGCCCAGCTCAGCTTTGTCTCCCTGGTTTTGCCAAATAGAAGTTGTGTGCACTTGGATAAATCTACTTCCTTTCTGAGGTCCAAATTCCTAATCTATCCAATGAAGCGGCTGGAATAGAACAGTAGTTCTCAGCGCTAACCCTGTGTTAATACCACGCAGGGAGCTTTTAAACTCCCAGTGCCTGGGCCCAGCTGAGACCAGCTCATCAGAGTCCCGGGTAAGACCTGGACGTGATCCCATCAACCACGCTTAAAACTGCTTCTTTTTACTGATGGAGGCAGTTTCTGAATTCTCCCCCCCCCCCCCAGCACAGCCAGACTCTTACCTACAGCATTTCTACCATACGGCTGTGTTCCCTGTAAGCTGATGGACAGCAGAGACTGACCACATAGACAACTGTAAGGTGAACACTGGTGGTCCCATCTCCTGGTGGGCTTCCCCATGCATACGCCTCACCTAGCCTAGAGCAGCCAGGAAGTATGCTTGCTCATGTCTAAACACATGGCCAGGTGGCAGGTATAAGGTAGCAGCATCTGTCTTGCTTTTCAACTCGATTGGATGAAAGAATGGCTAAGAAATCAGTAAAACAACCTCCAGGGTATATCACAAGGGTGTCCAGAGATGCCTGGAGTTTGGAGCAGAAATAGAGATGGAGACCTGGCCTGCATGTGAAGGGCACTAAGGCACTAGCCATTTGGATGTGAGCCTGGGTGCAATGAAAATAAGAAGCTAGCAAGGTGCAGTCTTGCTCTCATTCCCACTCTCACTCTCACTCCTGAGCCTCTCCCCTTCTCGCTCTCTTTTCCATCATGCACTTCTGCCATAGAGCCTGCTGACCATGGACAGAAACATCTACAACTATAAGCCAGAGCAGTGCTTTCCTCCTTTACATTGTCATCCTTGGCTATTTCTTCACAGTGCTGGAAATCTAATGCACTCCCTCTGCTTCTTTGCTGGTCTGAGGAATCGGTGGTCAGGTTGGGAAAGGCCACACAGCACAGGACTGAGGGGGGCTGTGACCAACACCTAGCCAGGAACTGAGACTGTTTGTCCCAGAACCTGAACTCAACTAACCACTATGTGAGCTTAGGAGTAAATTCATGAGCTACCTAGTGATGTTTTTTGGTCAATGATGTGATATACGGAAGTGATTATGACATAAGATTATGACAGAGGGCTGAGAAAATAGCCGTCTAAGCACCTGCTGATAAGTGCAAGGACTCGGGTTCGATCCCCATTGCCACATGCCATGCCAGCCCCTGAACCCCAGGTGCACTGTTCGTTTGAGTGAGGTAGTGCATGCTTGCAATCTCAGCATTGGGGAGGCTGAGACAGGGGGCTCACTACAAGTCTGAGCTGCATTGTGAGACCCCATACCAAGTAAATAAATAAATAAAAGATAAGAAAAAAGATTATGAAAGAGCTGAAAATTGTCCATTGTTCAGTGAACTCAGAGCCACTGTAACCTAAGAGCACAATGTACTAAGCATGTGTGTGTGGTCGTGCTGCTGTAGGCAAACCTCTGCCCTGCCAGGCAGCACAGCACACACAGCGAGCCATAACGCACTGGGTCGTAATGCTGCTAGTGTTTGAGTCTGTCCCTCAGAGTCCGTGCCGGAGCTTGGTCCCTAGGAAGAGTGGAGCTGGGGCTGTGGAACTCTTAGGGGTGGGGCCTAGCCAAGGTAACTAGGTCATGGGGATTCTACCCTCAGTAGTACATTAATGCTGGGGTGACAATTGCATTGGGCCTCACAGGACTGAATCCACTCTCGAGAGAGCAGTTGGGTGCGAAGTGAAGCCAGCTGAAGTGCTGGGTCCTTTCTGCACACAGCTGTTTCCTGTTCCTGCTCTCTGCCAGGTTGAGGTGCTCCCAAGGGGCCCCACTGGCGATGCTAGCACATGAAATTTAGAACCTCTAGTCACCAGAATCATGAGCCAAATAAAACCCAGCCTCAGGTGTTTTGTGATGGCAACAAAAAAACGGACTGAAACAAATAATAAACTGCTTGTTGCTGGTTTATTTATTTACTGTTCTATACTTTTTATTTTCCAGAGTCCTTTCCTTCTACTCATTAAAAAAAAATTCCTATAAAACAGCATCCTCAGACATTTCATGTTTATTACATTTCTTGATTTTCTCTAGTGTTGATTTAATCCCATATGATTTTGTTCACCATGATTCTAAGGCCAGCGATCTAAACCCCATGTACACACATATACATCATGTAGGTTTGGTATCTAGTAGACCATGCCACGTAGGTCTGTGTGAATGTGCTGCAAGATGTTCTCATGAGCTCTAATCACCTATTGCATTTTCCAGAATACATACCCACTGCTGAGGGACACAAAACTACAGACCTCCCCAGACCTTCTGAGGAGAACCAGCACATCCTAGCTGACACCTGAGTGGCAGCCTTGGAGAGGACCCTTTTCATTCCATCCTCGAACTTCTGACCCACAGAGGCACTGTGGTTGGAATCACGTGCCAAGCCAGGTGCCGTGGCACACACCCGCCATCCCAGCACATGGGAGGCTGAGGTGGGAGATCACGGTAAGTCCAAGGCCAGCCTGGGCTACATAGTGAGCTCTGTCCCAGACTGGAAGACAGATCAAGACCCTGTCCCTAGAACCAAACATAAGCTTGTGCCACCTTCAGCTATTAAGTGAATGGTAGTCTTGCCACACAGCAACGGAAAGCAAATACAGTAAGCCTCTGTCATCAAACTTCTGTATCCTCAAAATCTAAATAGCACATAGTAGGTGCTTGAAGATATTGGAAAATAAATGAATTAAGGAATTAACACTAGTCATGGCATTATATCTTTTGGATCCGACATTTACCCAAACCCTTTTTCTTTCTTCTTTCTCATCACAAGCTAATGGCTCAAGATCCAGCGTGGGCCCATTGTGCAGGGGCTGCACGCCACATCCTTTCATTCTCAGAGGGAAAGTGGGAACTGCACATTGCTATTACGATGATTACTATGATCCAGGCTTAATGCAATCAACCTATAGTTAAATAACAGTTTGCTGAGGGTAAATTGTTATTGTTATCGATAGACCATTTCCTTTACCTGATAAATTAGTGAGGGCTCCAGGCAAAGAAACAATCCTGGCTTCACAGATCTATAATCATTACAAGATGGGGAGGATGCACTGACCACTGTGAGTGGGCCTTTGGATGACACTGGCCCTTGGTGACAGCTGGCACCTAGCCTTGCCCACACAGTATGGCTTGGAGACCAGCTGAGCTCATTCTAGCTAAGCAGACTACACGAGGCATACATCTGCCGGGACATTTACCACTGCTTTCCCTTGACTTGAAAAGTAACTGATGAAGGACGATTTTGTAGTGAAAAAACAAATACACACACACACACACACACACACACATCTGTATATACAAATTAGTTAGGATAGATATACAGCTACTTTCTCTTAGTTCAATGAGAAGAAAGATTTGTACTAATAGTGTTTAGACAAGATACCATGTCTGTGTCTTTTACTCTGAATAACTACTATGAAAACAACAATATGCAATGTATTAGTTATTGTAACTGTCCTACTAACCTGTTTTGAAACTGTCTTATTGCTATTTCTTTCTCAATAAAATTAATTTTTAAAAAATGAAAAGCAGTTGAGACTCCCAGGAGTAAAAGGCAGAGCATGCATTTGGTCTTCCTGTCCTGTCTAGAGCCAGTCTCATGCCAGGACCCTGCAGGCTGGAGAATGGCTCTATGAGGCCAGGGTCCCTCAGAGAGTCACAGAGGACCATGAGATAGAGGCTCCCAGTGAGACTTCGCAGGCCTCTTCTGAGCTTCAGGACCACTTACCCACAACACCCCTGACAGGCACTCTGCTAGCCTTCAAGTAAACTGAACATCATTTAGTCTTGAAATCAGTTGAAGTACTGCAGCCAGCCTGTGGAAAGCATTACAAGTCCATGGAGAAAGGCTGGCAGGACTCTCTTAGGAAAGAAAAAAATATTTGCAGCTGATGCAGGGCAGACAGTGAGCAGTCAGAGCCAGGGCAGAGCATTATAAATTAATCTCTTTCCAAACTCAGCTTACTCCCTGATTAAATCCTCAGGCAGCTCAGTCTTCTCACCTCCCCAAGGCTCCCTTCTAGAGGTTCCGAATCCAAGTAACTTTTGCTCCTCCTCCCCAACAACTGGGACGGTTCGAGGAGCCCTCCATGGAGAAGGGAGACATGAGAGAAGGTACCATTCTATAATCATTTACCACATGCACTGTGGCAAGCTCTTATATGCATGCACTCACTTAATACTTCTGCCAATCTCATGAAATGGGGCTCATTCCTGTGCCATAAACAAGGACCAGGCCTTTAAAAGATCTAAGCATTTCATTCATGTCACACAGGATGCAAAGAAAGAACACTTGCCTGCCTCTCTGTGGCTGACATTTAATTTAAAACTCGCCACTCCTCCCATGTTCTTATGTATAAAATAATGATAACACAAAGTGTGAGGATTGGCCTATCCTTCATTCAGTCAGTCATGCAAGAAATATTTATTGAGAACAAGGCATTGTCTTAAGTTCTGGAGACAATATAGGAGAGAAACATACAAGTTACTTCCCTCAAAGGGTTTAGAATAAAATTTGCATGAAATTTGTATTTATGTACAATGTTGTATTTGTATACAAATATGTATAATGTGTAGACTAAAAGTACAATGAATGATATGAAAATAGTACTACGTAGCTTTTCACACAAGAATTGAGCAAGACGATGGAGGCATGGATTATTTTCCTGAGCAGTTATGCTTGAGCTAAGGAGTTAAGTAGGTAAGGTAGAAAGGGAGGGACTTTTTGGGTAGAGAAGACAGCATGTGCAAAGGTCTGTGGTGAGGAGGTGTGAAGAAAACTAGACAACCAGTGAGGGCAAGAAAAAGAAGGCAGGAAGAACGTGATATGGGAAGGCATTGAAGGGTGAGGCCTCCTGGGTGCTGGCTAGAGCTGGAGGCTGAGCATCCAGGAGCGCGCAGGGCATGCCTCTGCTCTTGTGGGGCTTTACGTAGGATGATGGTGCAAAGCAAGACTATCTCAGACACCAGTAAAGGCTGTGGAGAAAATGCACTGAGGCTGGTGGTCAGAGTCAATAATACAAAAGCTACGGAAACCGAAACCTGCCCTCCAGCTGAAAACAGCAAGATGAGCTGATTAAAAAAATATAATGACCTGCTCAAGGGTATCAAAGGCAGCAAAGAATTAGGAATCAAAGGTGGTGAAGGTGGGGCTAGAGGCGAGAGGCGGGGCAGACAGAGAGATGTGAGTCCAGAGTGTTGTTCTGGCAGACGCTGCTGCCTCACACGCACCTAGCAGGAGAGCACGTTCTTCTGCCTGTCTGTCCAGGTTGACAGGACAGATGCTGATATTCAGGACTTTCCCTTCCTAGATGGAAACTCAGAAGGGGAATGCTGCTGAAATAAAGTGAAGCCTGTTGCAAACCAGCCAAGTTAGAGATTTTCTCTTAAAGGCAGCCTTTAAAAAGATGACAGATGACTTCTAAAGGAATAAACATTGGACCAGAAATTCAATTCTCAGAGGAAAGCCTGAGAGAGAGGAGGTGGTGTCTAGAACAGCCTGTGAAGTGAAGTGCGCATTCCCTAGGAATAGCAGGGCACAGAGAACAGAGCCGATGGAAACTAGAAGGTCGGGGCCTCCCTGAGGAGCCCAGGTGATTCCTGGAAGGACCAGCAGAAGGTGAGGGAGCGGCTTCCACAACTGGCAGAGCAAGACTGATGAGCAGGGGAGAGGAAAGGAACCAAAGGCAGGGGCTACAAGAAGCTCCTGCTGTGGAAGTCGCCCAGGCGGCCCAACGCAGATGAGACACCGCACACTGAACACAGCCCTCTTCCACCACAGCCTCCTCGAAAGGTCTCTAGGTGTGATGCACAAGCCTAGGATGAAGGAGCCAGAGGAAGGTCTCGCCCAAGAGCAGCCCTGGGGCTTCTGTGCCCGCAGCTTGCAGAGGCTTCTGGGGGGAAGAAATTTCTCTGCTCAGCCTGTTTCCCTTCTCTTCTTTCCTCTCCCTAACTCACTCCCTCTTCATTCTTCATCCTTTCTCTGTCCTTCTGCATCTCACACACACACATTCATCCAACCATCAGATCTAGCACCCATGTATATAAACACACAACCACATGCCCCTGTAGGAAGCTACAGGGACATTCAGGGCCACCACACACACACACACACACACACACACACACACACACACACACAGCATTCCCAGTCGCATTCATATAAATCTCAGAGCACTTCTAGTTCCTCTCAAACACCAGGGGATTTGCTTCAATAGATTTCCCTGGCAGATAGGAGATGCCAGGTAGGCATGGACGTTTGTGCTGGGTTTTTGATTTTTGCAGGCCTTCTGCCTCATCTCCAGTCATAATCTGTTCCCACAAGAACCCTGTAGGTAGGTACGAGGCAAGGAGCCACTATGCTCACTTTGCTGATAGGGAAGTTGTGCCCTCGAGTGTCCAAGAGTAACTCAGGCAGCTCAACCTCGGAATCAAGCCCCTCACTTCCCTTCCTGAATGAAATGATAAACAACCATGCTGCCTCTTGCCTCAGCTCTACCATGTCCCCTGCACTCTACTGAGTGGTGTTAGGGACTCAGCTGTATCACCGAAGGCCCTCGTGCAGGTTGGGTTTGTTCCCACACTGTTTTTCCCTGTATCCAAGACGGCTGACACCATCCCACCAGCCACTGACGGCTGACACCATCCCATCATCCACTGACAGTGACACCATCCCACCAGCCACTGATGGCTGACACCATCCCACCAGCCACTGATGGCAGTACTACCCAGCACGAGGAGTCTTTCTTTCTCTCTATATATGAGCAAGGAGCTATTCGGTTTTTAGAAGTTTCTCCACAAACTGACCCCTACATTTCATTGGACAGAATTCTGTCATAAATAAGAGATTTGGGGGCAGTTTCATTTCACAGGCATGCGCCACCATTATATTGTGCACTTTATTTTTTTATGTATTGTTGTTGCTGTTCGGGATCTCACTAGGCAGCTTGGACTCTTAGTGATCCTCCTGTCTCAGCCTCCCCAGTGTTGGGGGCCACCACACCTGGACTCAGTGGCCAGCTCAGCACACTGGGGGCAGAGCTGGCATGGCATGTGGTACTGGGGATCAAACTTGGGTCCCTGTGCTTGCCTAAGCAGGTGCTTAGTCCACTGAGCTATCGTGCCAGCCCATGTTGTACACTTTAAATACGTGCAATATATTGTATGCTCATTGCACCTCAGAAAGCTGTATAGAAAGTTAACATATCTGTCTCCAGCATTCTTCAGTCCTGCCAGTTATCAGATTAGTTTGTATCTTTTCAGATCTTTGCGCATTTACGGACATAACTGTACCCATAAAATATGCATAATGTTTTCTGTTGTCGTTTTACATAAAACCCACATTGTATTGTATTGAAACTTCTTTTGAGAATATAATAATTCTTGACGCTCTTCTTAAATTGCTATTTAGAGGTTTACCTTGTTTCATAATATTGCAAGATTTAGTATATCGTGGTTTATGGAGATATTCCTTTATACCTTAGTTTGCTCCTAACTTTACACTATTTTAAATAATCGTGCAACAAACATCTTTAGACAGGCCTCTTTGTGCAATTTCATAAGACAGATCTTCCAAGCAAAAGAGCTTACGCAGCCCTGATTGCACTCTAATGGGGCTGCACCCACCAGCAGTGGTTAAGAATGCACATTTTCTCACACCCTTTCTAGCCCTTGATGTTATCAAACCTCTGTTTGCCACCAGATGGATGGCAAATGGCATGCCATCATTATGATTTGCATTTTGGGGGTGGATAGCACAGAAGAGGTTCTGCACCACAGTCCTAGCTGCTCTGGTCTTGGGCTCGAGAATCTGCATGGTTTTTCCCAGAATGTGGGAGTCAGCCTTGGGATCCAAGTGGCCTGGGGATGATCGAGGTCCCTGCCAGATCTGTGCACTCCTGCCTCCTAGACTCAGGCCAGTGTCATGGCATAGATCTAAAACACTGTCTCAAAGTCTCATGAGGTGAGAAGTGGAGCTCTGGGAAAGTGATGGGATTGTGGGAGCCTTATGTTCATTGGTGGATAAATCACTGGTGAGTTTCTAGCTTAACATGCTGTTAGCAGGTAGATTTGGGGTAGAACAAATGGTTGCTAGGAATACGCCATTAGAGGGGATAGTTCTCTCCCTGTCTCTCTGTGTCTCTGTCTCTCTGTCTGTTTGTCCCTGTCTCTGTGTCTCTCCCTGCACCCCCGCTTCTCTCTCCCCTTCCTGGCCAGGCCCTTCTGCCACATCATTTCTTCCTTGGAGCCAACTGATCATGGACTGGGCCCTCAGAAGCTGTGAACCAGGTAACCCTCCCCTCCTTTAACTCCAGGTGTCAGCCTGGGTCCAGAACATTCATCCCTTACTTTTCTACTGTAAATTTGTGCTTTAACATTATAGTAGCCAGGTGTGCATCTGAATACCTTTCACTGAGGGATACAGGAAGCAATCTATGTGTTTACCCACTTGGTAGGACAAATGGCAAGAAGTGTGCATGTGTGCAAATGTGTCAAAATGGGATTTGGACCCACCTTTATCCTCCATTTATCTGATTTTGCATATCTTTACCCAAGCATAACAGAAGGTCTCATAGACCTACACCACTCCAGGATTGATTGATTTTAATCTTTTCTATTTATTTATTTGGTCAGGGTCTTGCGATGCAGCTCTGACTCATAGTGATCCTCCTGTCTCAGCCTTCCCAGCACTGGGATTACCAACATGCACCATCATGCCCAGTTTCAGGGCCAGCATGGCATGTGGTACCAGGGATCGAACCCTGGTCCTTGTCCTTGCCAGGTAGGCATATAGACTGCTGAGCTATCTCCCCAGCCCCTCCAGGATTTCTTATAGAAAAAGTTTTCTTTTAAGTTTTTTAATACAAATAACCTAGTTCAGTACAGTGACATATGAAAAAACAGATTTGCAAGTTTTAGAAGAGGTCAAAAGTAAATCATCAGATTACACATGCATGGATAATGAAGATGACCCATTATGGTAAAATACATGCTTTCAGCAACAGAAGAGTATGGGGGTTGATGATGATGGCGATGATGGAGGTGGTAGTGATTTTGATGTTGGCCGTATGAGCCAAAGTTTCTGTGACAGTAGCAAGAATTGACTGATGCTGACACAGGGAATGAAGTCCTTCTTGATTCAGATGAGGAGGGAAAAAATAGCAATATGAGTACATGTTTGAGTAAAAATGTTGCCAAATGGCCATGCAACCAAATGCAACATTAGAGCTAGGTTGGAAAATGCGGTGAAAATCTTGGCAGGGGCGAAATGGATTTGGATAAGATACCAGCACTGCCATTCAGTTTTGGAAATTGTAACCAATGAAATGATACAAAGTACTGTAAATACACAAAGGCTGAAATGCAAGTAAAATGTTCTGCATGCACCAATAGCCATATTCAACAATGTATTTATCAGGACACCTCGGTAGGTGAACAGAAAGCATTCACGTGTCTGCTATTGTAAGCATGGATTTCTCATGGTGATCACAGGAATGTAAAAGACCTAGGGAAAAGCAACAGGTCAAACTGTGGCATAAAAATGTATGCCCTTGTTGTTCTGGGGACTTATTATTCTATAAATTTAGATATTTATCCTGGAACTCAGCCATCAGCTTCTTTTTTTTTTTCTTCTTTTTTTTTCTGTTTTATTGAAGTACAAATATCAATGAGACAGTTTTAAGATACCTTGACAAGATGGATTTGATAAATTAATACATTGCAAACTGTTTTCATAATGTTTTGGTATCATAGAAGGTGCATACATGATATTATACTTTCAGACATTATTATACCACATGTCTCTTATCGGTAAATAAAGCTTCTTAATCATCTAGGAATAAGCCAAATGATGTTGTAAACAGACTGGTCCCTATCTCCCAAACTAGTTGGACTGTGACACTTGGCATTTTTTTTTTACTGGTTTCCAATTAACGTTACATTTGCTAACACAGCACAAGTTGACCAGTGCAGGAACTATACCCAGGAACAGACAGAGATCTCAGTGAAGAGTTTGACAGAGGTGATGCTGGCCACGTGAGCCAGAGTTCCTGTGACAGTGACGTGGAGCCAGAGTTGACTGATACAGACACAGGGAATGCAGACCTTGATTCAGAGAGAGCACTGCATGGTAGAATCTTTGAATTTCAGAAAGAAAAGCAAACTGGAACTGCTGAAGTCAACATTCCACAGTGCTGAAAATACTGATGGGAAACAGGCAAAATGGGAGCCTGAGATGGAAACTTTCAACAACAAAGTCAAACATGGAATAGAGGCTATTGATGAGTCATGTGACAGCTGTGATGTCACTTATAACAAAACACTGGCCAATAGCTGTGTTTCACTTGATCCTAAAATGCATGTTACAGTTTGAGAGATTACAAAAGAAATAAGTGCCAACCATCACAGAGAAACTTTCTTAGAGGACTGAGGTTGTAGCTCATGAGAAATCACTTACAGTTGTGGAAAAATATGCTTCTGCCCAGGGAGCTATGCAAAAAAAAAAAAAACTATGGAGCACACCAGTGAGCTGACAGGTGAACCGGCAAGGACAGCATCGCAGAGACCTAATACAAGGACAGGAAAACAAAAAAGATGTCAACTGTGGCCCACCAGAAAGTACAAGAAAATGAAACATATCTGCTATCAATGTAAGCAATGCTTGTGCATGGAACATGCAGCTGTCATGTGTGAAGATGGCCTTGGGTGGGACAGTTGAAGCAGAGCTGATTTCTGTGGCAGACACTTATTTATATTTGCAGGGGAGCTCACATAGATTTTTCATTATCTTTTAAGTTGTGTAAGCAAATAAATAGCTGATGTGAAAATACTGATGTCTATTCTAAGTACTCATTATATATTTGATATTGCATTTTATTGACACCTTGTTTCTCCACTAAGTGCATGTTGTACAGTGTAGCAGGCAGCTCCTGCCAAAACAGGAAGAGAAAAGAGGCGACAAGACTGTCACACAGGAAAGGAAAACTAGGCACCCGTGCTGTCAGGATAAGCAAGACTCTTGCATAGAACATGGAGTTGTCATATGTGAAGACTCCCTTGGGTATGACAACTGAAAAAAGGTAGGGTTCTATTGGCATTTTCATTATAACTCACATAAGAATTTATTTCTGATGTTATCTTTTAGGTTTTGTGAGGAGGTACACAGCTGACATGAAAATGTTGATGGCTATTCTAAATGCACATTACATATTGACAATTTAATAATTTATTTTATTGACATTTTACGTTCCTGTTAACTGCACACTCACTGTATGACATAATAAGAACCTCCTGACAAAGCAGCAAGATGCTGAGATGTCAAGTCTGGGCCTAAAAAAGGCCAGGAAAGCAAAAGACCCATGCTGTCATTGTAAACAATGAGTTTGTACTGAAGTACAGTTGTCAGGTGTGCAGACTGCCTTAGGTGTGATAATTAAAGTGAAGATTTTCTTTGGGATTCGTATTTTTATTGTAGTTCATATAGGAATTTGTTTCTGATGTTCTTTTTTAGATTTTGCCCACCAAAAACCAGTTGATGTTAAAATGTTTGATACTTTTTTAAATCAACAGTAAATATTAGAAGTCAATACTTTTATTTTGGGGGACTTTTTCCTACTAAGTACTCATTGCTTAATACCATAAAATTGATAAATTATAATTAATAAGATTAATAGAAATAATCTAAGGAGTAAACAAGGGTCTGGCAGACCCAAACTTGCATGCCTTGGTGGCATGCTTAGTGTCTCATGCTCCACTACAGGTGGCAGGGCTGTTGGCCAGGGATGAGAAAGTGGCTCATGTACCAGGGAAAGGGAGGCACTGTGTCCGACACTTAAAGTGCTGCTTTCATCATTTTTAAGATTATGTCATAGTTTCCCTGCCTCCATAAAAGCCTGGTGACCAAGGCCATGTGTTATGTAAGAGTTACATCCCAGACAAGGACATCTGAGCCTCGGGAAGGAAGCAATTCCACGTCACTACGTCCAGCAAATATCCTTTGCTGGACTCTGAGCTGGTCTTTTTTTATAACTTGACTTCTACCAGCTCATTTAAACCTCGTAAAAACCTTGGAAAGTATTATTGACCCATTTTACAGATGAGGAAAAATGAGGCCCAGAGAGGCTTAGTGACTTTCCCAAGATCATCCAAGGAGCCCCCATCACTGGTCCATCTAGCTCTAAAGAGGCTGACATTATATATCTATACATTATGTTATATTTCAGTAGTTTCCTTGCCTTCCAGTAAGGGTGTCTCAGAAGAGATTGGCCATCACCACCCAGGGCTTCCTTTCCACTTTGGCTCTTCATTCTCCTTCCCTTCTCCAAATTTGTCCTAGTTCACAGTGCTTGGAGGCTCCTGAAAGGTGTAACCATTCTGTGGAACCATCCTACTTTATCTGACTTACGTGGGGCAGTGGATCTGGTGCAATAGCTGATAATTTGCTGCCCAAAATGTGTCCCAGAGGACAGATAGAGAGGGGCATGAGACAGAGCGATTTGGGACCCTTTTGGCCATCATTGCCCCTCCCGTCTTGTGGGGTTAATGTGGAAGAAGAAAAGCGACTTGTCTCACTATGTAGCAATCAACTGTTCAATTTCTTGAGCCCTTTTGCTAATTCTGAGAAATTTTAACGAATGGTGTCTACTATCTAAAAGTGACCATTCAGAAATATATTTTTCTCAGTTTTTAATAAAATAAACAACATATTGTTTATGTAAAAATGAAATTCCCTTGGTTCTCATTCCAGATTTCATTTCTTTTCTACCTCAACCCCAGCAAACTGAGTTACAATTTTAGGTTATTTCTGCCTAATCCATTTTGTTCTTAGATGCACCCTTCAAATGAGTGTATTGTGGGATTAAAGCACCTGCATGCAGGCGCAGAGGCGGAGGCTGGGGCTTTGACCCCTGGGCCTGCCATGCTGGTCCCACCCCTGGGGCACGCTGAGACAGCAATTGAGACTGGGTGTAGTGGTGCCTGCAGTGCCAGCTCTTGGGAGGCCGTAAACAGGCTAGGAGTCCGATCTAGCAGTGAGACCCTGAACACCCTGCAGAGACCCTTTCCAAATAAATAAATAAATAAATGTATTATGAACAACATAAATGTACAAGCCGCATCACACCTTACCTATTGTTGCCTGCTTTCTCCCTCTGTACACTGTGCCAGCAAGTGCTCTTCAAAAGTTAGGTTATTTAATCTCTGCAGCCCTAGTTGCTTAGACAGTCTGCATGCTTAATACATCAGAGAGGAGAGTAAAAACAGAGGGAGGAAATGAAGAACACAGGGCAAAGGGGAAGGTGGAAAGAGCAGCCAGCAGGGTCTTGAGTTAAAACTTCTGTGTTTTAGAGTGGGCAATCAAAGAGCGCTGAATATAAGATTTCCCTGATGAGAACAACCCCCGTCCTGGGGGTGCCAGGGGCCTCTCCATGCCATCAGCCCCCATAGAGAAGCCTCAGGCAGGACAGTGAGAAGTTCCAGGCCACACAGCAGCCCAATATGCTTGGCTCAGCTGTGGCTCAACCCTCACTGGTCATAAATCAAGCAGCCGAGGCTGAAGCCCACATTACTCTCTATCTCTCAAAGCCCTCAAGGATTTGGGGAATTAGCTGCCAGTCCAAACACTTGTCTTCCCTTCCTTCTTTCTCTGGCTCCATCTTTGTCTCTGTCAACCCCCAGAGGGTCCCTCACTGTCTGTTCCTGCTTCTCTGAGTGTCTTTCTCGCTAAGCAGCTCTGTCCGGAATTTAAAATTACGCATGGCTTCTTTCTGCAGCCCTCCACCTACCTGCCTGCTTTCTCCTTTCCCTCCCCTGAGTTTTGCTACAGCCATAGATACAGGATCCCAGCTGGGCCATAGATCTCTCTGTTACTGCTGTTCTCTCCCTCTTGCTTTTAAGAATGCTTTTTACGGCGGCTTCTAGCACAAACAGCTGTTGGAGCTTGTTTAAAAAACCTCTGGGAACAGATGCTCTGGCATCCCTTCAGATTCTTCTTTCCTCAGCAACCTGACAAGGGCTGGGGAAGTTATTCATTCATTCATTAACTCATTAAACAAACATTGATTGAGCTCCTATTATATGCTAGTCTTTGACGTGGGTGCTGGGAATACAGCAACAGGTATAAGGAGTTTATCATCTGGTGTGGGGAGACAGACATAAATGTAATGTACCATTCAAATATAGAGTAATGGGAGTGATCAATACTATGAAAAAATGCTCCGCTATGCTCTGTAACGGTGGTTAGTGTGTACTTGACACTATTCTAAGTATTTCACCTGTATTTGTTCTTTTTTTTTTTTTTTTTTTTTTTTTTTTTTTTTCTTTTTGAGACAGGGTCTTGCTATGCAGCTCAGGCTGGCCTTAAGCTCACTTTGTAGCTCGGGCTGGTCTCGAACTCACAACAATCCTCCTGCCTCAGCCTCCCGAGTGCTGGGATTATAGGCATGCGCCACCACGCCCGGCTTTTGTATTTGTTCTTAATAAAAATTTCCATTTGAGATTTTATGCAACTGAGGAACGGAGTGAGCAAGGACCTCACTCCTGGGCACCTAGCGATGAGAATAGGGAAGTCAAGACAGAAACATAACGTCAACGTTGGGGGCGAGGGGAGAAGGAGGGTCTTTCCTGGTTTAGAGCCTTCCATCCCTGCCCAACAGTTGCTCTTCCAAGATGACATAGAGAGCCGGAGGCAGCGAAGGGGCTAGAATCCGGCTTCCTGAATCCCAAATCAATCCATTTCTATAGGCAAGTGAACTGCAGGGTACAGGCAGGCTCTGTGACTAAGCGCAAAGGTATTTTATGGGAAAGTAAGGCGGGTTACTGGGGCTGGAATAGACGCTTGCTGTTAAGAAGCAAGTATGGGGTATGCCCTGAGGGGGAGGAGGGCCACGGGGCGCTCTCTGTCGCATCCCCCACGCACTACACAGTGACAGCTGTGCAGTAGGTGATTTATCATTATTTACTGGAAAGTAAATAAATAGATCAGTCGAGTTAAACACAAGTGAATTAAGGAAAAGGATGGAACAGATGGACGCTCCATGGCTTTTCTCCGAACTAGGGGTTTGTGATTGCGGCAGCTTCATGTCTGCTATTGCTGTTACCAGCCAGCAGCGCAGAGAGGTTCTGCCAGGTATCTGCGTCTCTTTTTCTCTCCCCTCTTTTCTGTGCATCCAAAATGTTTTCCTGTGGTTTCACAAAACTCCTTTCTAAGACTGTTTTAAGTTTTTGTTGATTCAATTAGGAACTTGGTTCTATATCAAAACTTTATGTCTTAAGTCCCCTTTGATAAAATAGTCCCTGGAGAACCCATCTCTTTGAAGCTTATTTATGGGTTTTGGAGCTGAATAAAATGCAGACCACCTTTGGGACAATTACTGAAACGGACAGACATGTTGTTCCTCAAATCTGCCACCCAACCTGAGTCAACAGAGCACAGTGATTTTTAAGTGCCTAAAAGCTGTATGACTGCCTTCGCCTTCGTTTTCCTCCCTGTCTGAGAGCTGCCTGAAGGTTCTTTCATCTGCAGACCAGGGAAGAAAGAAGGAATGTTGGGGAGAAGAGGCTCCTCAAGAACTTTGGCCAGGAGACAGCCTCTGACCAGAAGGGGGACTCTTGGCTCTACAACCACATTCAGTGGTTCTCCAGTTCCACAAAGGAAGCAGGGAAGAAGAATCAGAAGAGTGAAGAACCCAAGGGACCCACTACTCAGAAGTCCTTAGGCTGAAACCATCAGTTAAAGCAGCACTTTATGGCAGATCCATAGTGCAGAAGGACACAAACTTGGGAACTAATCTGACTGGGTTCCGGTGCCCCTTGGTCACTTAAGTGATCTGTGTAACCTGGGATGCATAGCTTCAACTCTGGCGGGTCAGTTCTCTCATCTGCATAAGTGAATAATAGTATTTTATTTATCTCAAGTATTTATTGTAAGAAGAAAACAATCTCACTAGAATGTTGTTCAGCAGATAACTACAATTACGATCTGTGAAATGCAGTGCCTTTTCATATTTATGTTGACACCTGGTCCCACTTTCCTCACCCTCCTAGCTGAAGACCAACGTCGGGACCAGGTCTGACTCTTGGTTCTTAATCTCTTATGTTCAGGGCCAGAAGTTTGACTTGTACCCCATGACTCCAAGGACAAGTGGCCAGCAGCTCTAGGAAGACAAATAGGGCTAAAAAGTAGAAATAAGTGTTTTTAATGGCCAAGAGCATTTTTAAAAATGACTGCCTCAAAACAGGAGTATGTTTTTTATCTATGGGAGCACACACAGAGGCTGGCCAGACCCCTGGAGAAGTGTAAAGGCGATGGAGTGGTTAGGCTTTGTAGCTTTCCCATTCCAACCTTCTGAGTTTCTCCTCTTAGCAGGGCTGGCAGATCTCTGCCAGCCCCCCACCCCATGCTCCTCATTTCTTTTGGTATGGTGGGATGGATCCCACAGGGCTTGAGAGCTGCTGTAGCAGGTGCAGCTCTCACACTCCAGCCTGTTTGGTTAAAGAATCAGATTTCTTCGGGATTCAGGAGTCTGGCCTCTAATCTTGTTTGTGTTTCAAATTTTCTAAGTAATCTTGGGAATAAAAATTCTATCATCTTCGCCAGCCCAGGTTCTCTTCTCATTCTCTGATAACAACTCCTCCATGTTCCTTTGAAAATCACCCTTCTATGCACAGCCCACGTGGCCCTCTTGAGACAGTGTCAACTCATGAGTCTGCACATGGCCTATGTCTAGTCAACAGAGGGCCCCAGCTCCCTAGCTAAGGTGACTGGTTCACAAGTGGGCCCATGCTTCAAGTGACATCTAGCAGAATCCACCCCAAGCTATAATAATGTCTGTAAGTATAATATCATGCATGCACCTTGTACGATACCAAAACATTATGAAAACAGTTTGCAACGTATTGATTTATCAAATCCATCTTGTCAAGGTGTCTTAAAACTGTCTCATTGATATTTGTACTTCAATAAAATAAAAAAAAATTAAAATTAAAAAAAAAGAATCCACCCCAAGTTTGGTTAGGACTGTTCCGAGTTTTTTTGAGGTCTACCCCACAAGCAGAACCTGCCTGAAAATGAAACCCCCAGGGAGAGATAGTGAGAACAAACCTTGATGACATTAGTCAAATGCTCACATCCAACAGTATCCAAAGACAGACCTATTGCTACTGTGGTGGTGGTGGTGGTCATTGTGTGTGTGTGTGTGTGTGTGTGTGTGTGTGTGTGTGTGTGTGTTCAACTATGCTAGTCAAAAAATTCTAGTTGTTTTCAAGTTTGTAAATTTTTGGTTATTGTTTGTATTTATTTCACATACACACACCTATTTTGGTAAACACATTTAAAATAGTGTCTCCCTACCTGCAACCAAGAGCTGTGAGAAACTCTAGAGGGAGGAAGACACTGTGGGCTCCTCTCTCCTCTGTGGCAGAGCACGCCTAATATAATCCCAGGTCAAAAGTTCTTACTACTAAATTGTCACTCTATGTAGAAAGCCATTAGCATATTAAAGAAGGGCGTCAATGCCTTACCTAGAGTGACATTTGGGGCCACTTCAATGAGTGTCATAGTCTTTGCTTGTGCTCCACATACATAACTGTGGTTCTCACCACCATGGCCAGGGAGTATCCCCCTTTTCTTTCAGTGAATAAAATCATCATTCATCCTCCAAATCATGACAGCACCTGCTCTGTGTCAAGAGCTACAACTAATTATGTTCGGGATCCTGAGTTGTGTAAGACGTTAAGAAGCACACAGGCAATCCAGAAGGCCATGTGTGTAGTGGACTTTTATGTTAATGTCCAGTTTACAAAAATAACCCAGTGAGCCCAGCATTTTACTGGTTTCTAAAAAAGCAACAATAATACTTGATTATGTTCCTATTGCTGCTATGCAGACCATCACTAACTTAGTGGCCTGAACGTCACCAATCCTGTATCTCTGGAAGTCACAAATCTGAAAGGGGTCCCAGTGGACCTACACCAAGGTATCAGAATGACTGGGTTCCTCTAGGAGACTCCAAGGCAAGAAATGTTTCCTTGTTTTTTGCAGCTTCTAGAGATGGTTATTCCTTGGCTCATAGTCTCTCTTCTCCCATCTTCAAAGCCAGCAATGGTATAGCATCCTCACATCACTCCTGCCACTCCTGCCTCCTCCTTATAGGAAACTGTGATTATGTTTTGCCCATTCAGGTAATAAAGAGTTCTCTCCCTACCTCAAGATCCATACCCCATTCACATCTTTGACATTTCTTTTGCTGTAGATGCACGTAGTCATAGGCTCTGCATATTACAGTGTGGACATATTTGGGGAACGATTATTTATAAGTACAGAAAAAAATGGGTAGTATTATTATTTTGAAGTGAGGCAAAACTAGAGCTCAGAGAAGTTACGACAACCCTAGTAAGAGCTAATCTTGATTTATACTCAAAGGACCTACAGTTTATATTTCTCAACCAATGCAAATAGTTGTAGATGTTAAGGTCACACGGACTTGAGTAAGTCACTTAACAACCTGGGCCTTACCTGTATCACCTGCAAAGTGGAATAATGATACTACGTTTATGAACATTTGGAGGTATGTGTGGGACATCTTTGGGACTGGTCTCCATGTGGTAGGCACCCAATACGTGGCCACCATCCTTGAGTGTCACTCAGAATGTGAAGATGGCAGGTGCCTGAAGAAACAGAACCAGTTCCCCTGGATGGGGTAGAGATTAGTCAGGAAAAATGCTCATTTTTGGCTCAGAGAAGTTGGGGCTCCAAGGGCAGTTGTAGGGTCAAGGCAGAGAGGGCTGCTTTCTATGGGCCATTAGGACATAGGTGAGAAGACATGTGGGCAGGTGTAGACACAGATGGGGGCAAGCCTCAGGACAGACAAGCCCAGGATGTGAGATCTCTGCTCATTGGTGGACAAATGAATTGGCTAAAAACCAACTTGTTTTTTTTTCCCTTCAACTCTTTTCTGAGCTCCTCAACAAATGACTTGTAAACGCATCCATGTCAAACAAGCAACTGGCTATTGGAGAGCTGCTCAGGGGGGAGCAGACACACACAGGAGTCCTGAAGAGCTGTGTCCTCGCCTCTCCTCCCCTGCTGAGCTGGCTTGCTGCCGGGGGCATCTGACGGAAGGACAGCATGATTTATCACTGTCCTAACTTACCCATTTGTCTCCAGCCCAGAGGGTCCTGACAGGAGAGTTTCCAGGGACCTCGCTGAAGCATGCTGGAGTTCCTGACAGAGACACATGGCGGTGATTACACGCAGCGTTAGGCACAGTTACTGTGAGATGTGGCAGCTCCCAGTCCTCTCGGGAGCACAGTCTTAAACTGCTCCACAGCACCCTTCGCTTCTAACTGCTTTTAATAGTTAGCACAGGGTGCCAAGGGGCTGAGGGGACAGAAGCCGGCAGCAGAACTCCTCTTGCCCAGGCATGGGGATGCCCTGCCTTGCACATGGAGTAGAGCAGTTGGAAATTCTCTTCATTACCACGTCCTCTCCTGGTGCCTGAAGGCAATCCTTCCCTTCTCACATCCAGCCCTTGAAACAAGAGGGGGACAGGTCATGATGACACAGCAAGAATAACTGACAGCATTTCCTGGGAAAGGGCTGAGGATAAAGAAGACACAAGTTGACTCTTATGTGAAAATGACTGAGGGATCTCATTAAAGGGCAGATTCCTGAACTCAACACTGACTTGATGAACCTGAATCTCTGAACCAGGAGCCCAGGAATCTGCCTACTAATGCAGGGTACCCCCAGATGAGACTGGTGGGCTCTGGGATCAATTAGAGGGATGCTCACAAGCAAGACAGAGGTGGCCAAAGGGAAGACGGGTGACCTGGAGCACAAACGGGTCCAACTTGTTGCATTTGGGCAGACTGGGAGGAAGCCACATCAGATAGAGTGAATTATCCAAGAAACCACAACCCAGTCATCACTTACTAAATACCTACCAGCACTATCATAGGACTAAAGGCATAGCACTAAAGGCTTTGCTTTTATCCTTCTTTGAGTTGGTGCTACAATTATTTCTGTTTAGAAAACAGGGTAGAGAGCTGGTGTGGCCTGGCCAGACAAATATGCCTGGAAAGTGGCCAGCCTGAGCTTTATCTGACCCTAAGATGTGGCAGCTCTGAGCACTGCCTGACACCAACGAGGAGCCCTAAGAATGAACTTGCTAAGCTCCCAGCCTCTTTCTTTATGCGAAGTGAGCATCTGTAAAGTCACTGTCATTTGACTGCAGCGAGTTCTCTCTGCCTCTACTCTCAGGAAGGAGAGAAGTCCCTCTTGGTGCCCCTGGGGATGGTGTTCAGTGATGCCTCTCAACCTGAGGGGCAGCAAAGACCCCCTGGGAGCGGTCTCGCTTCCCTCGGGCACTCCCTCCCCAGGATACACTCCCTGGAGATCCACCCCAAATATTTGCATAGTCTGTGGCAAAATATCTGAGCTCTAACTACTACATGCGTGAATAGTCAGAAGTTATAAATTAAGGTAACACCCTGTAAATAATACCTGTCCTATCTTGACAGATAATCTTGCTTCATGGCCTAGAAGGGTAAAGTTCAAACACAGAATTTGAAACTGTTCCTCCCCGAAACTTGCAAGGCAACTGCCTTGGCTTCTTGCCTACCTGCATTCTCTTTCCATCCCCAACTGCGTACAACACCTAAGGGCTGATGTGAACATGTGAGGACCCTGCACCCCACAAATTCTGGCTCTGTCCATATCCCCTGCAAATAGTGTCTTGGCTCATTGCAGCGATACAGAGCCTTTCTTAGTCCTTGGCAAGGCCCAGGAAGTTGATATTTGTAATCCCATGAAAAATTATTGGAATTCCAGTGAGTTTATTCCAAACTACCACTTTCAGTGCAGCCTACAGTGAGAATAAAGACACTAAAACATTTTTGTACTTGTACGGAGCCCAGGGTTCCTAATCCAGCCATGATGGTGGCTATCTTGGACAGAGGCATCAACCCAGGGCCAAGCCTAAGTTTTATTAATGTGTGAAGAAGGCAGTGGTTTGGGGATGAGTGACAGAGAATGGCAGGAAGTAGGAGAGTGCTGGAGCTGGGCTAAGCAGGAGGCCCAAAATCACTTCTGCAGTATGGATAGAGAACAATTTGCAGCAAGAGCAATATGCATAACACAGCTGAGAGTGTATCTAATGTTTTGGGGTTGGTATTCAGCTCTGATGTGTGTAATCTTTCAAGCCCCAGGAGGTCATGGCCTCTGTCTCAAGGCTGGGTCCTGCTACAGATCCTACCTGACAGTGTGGCCCATTGGCTCTCTATCCTCCCTCATCCCAGCTCACAGAAGAGAACAGTGTAGGTGTTTTGGGGTGGGTGTCAGGAAAACATGCCTGCCATCTTCAGAGACTACCACTGGCACCTCGGTTAGACCAGGATGCATTGCTTGAAGCTATTTGAAGGGATAAGACGAAGGCCCAGTTTATGTCAGCACATGGAATGGGTCAGGTTCAGCAACATGGAGACAACTGCTCCTCCTCCAAGCAGAGTTGCCCAGGTGGTCCCCCACAGCAGCCCGTGCAAAGTCGTTTTGGGGAGTTTGCCTTGGTCTGCATGCCTCAGCCATGCCCCTGTCTGACTGCGCTCTGCTCCAGAACCTATTCACATCAGCAGCCAACAGTGGGAGCAGAGGCCCAGAAGCGCTCAGGTCACCGGTGTTAGCATGCCAGCTAGTAAGCCACTCTGCTGCCTGAGGGCTGACAGTCCCTGCTCTCAGTCTAGCAGTAAACCTGGCAGGGGGAGCTGGGAGGCAGCCCCTCCCACTGCAAATGAAACAGGGCCAAGGAAATAAAGTCTTGAGCTATTGCTCCAGTCTGCAAATTAGAGAGCAGAAGAATCAGAGATTTAGACAGAGAAGGGAGCCACCTTGACCGTGAAACCATAGCTGCTTCACTACCTCACCTGCAAGTTGCTCCTTAAGTCTTGTTTTGATTTTGAAAACAACACGATGAAACCGCTTAAAGATGATACCAACTGTAATGCTGTAGGCCGTGATGTCCATGGTGTGAGCTGGCATGATGTAGACATCCCCTGAGGTCAGACGGGCCCCCTCAAGCCCCAGGCCCCTCTACTGGGTCAGAACCTGGAAGAGGGGCCCAGCCCTCTGTGTTTAACAGGTCTTCCTCATGATTCTGGTCACTGCTTCCATAGGTAAGGCAGTCATGGATTGCTCCAGAGTGGAGTACCCATTCTATAAGACCCATGTTCATCGTGCTTTCATTCAACAAATACACTGAGGACCAGACATGGTGTCAGTCACAGTATGGCCTCTGGATTAAAGCTGCTTTCAGCCAAGGAGGGGGGCAGGTAAGTCAACAGAGCATACAAAAGATGTGTTAAATCCTCATAGCCCATGGAGTGGAAGAGTACTAGATGACTCCCGGAATCAGCCTGGTAAACTGTCATTGGGCCTTGACTAAGTTTCTCTCCTTTGAGTCACCCCTCTTCTCTACAAGTTCTCTGCTGCGAGACCCTGTCTTATCATCTTGTCTTTGGTTCACCCAGGTGATTTAGCAAAGAATCCTGCTAGGCCTCCCCCCCCCACCTTGAGATCTGATTACCATCATTATCTGATCAAACTCTTCATCCTCTACTTTCATGTCTAACCACCCAACTTGCCCTAACAGGAGTCCCCTGACCCTGAGGTCTTTTCTTAGTAATTTTCTGCCCACTGATCCCTCCCTCTGCTCCTTGGCCATCTTTGTGGTACTGGGAGTTTAATCTGATATCTCTTCTCTATGGCACTAGCCTTAAGAAGTCTTCCTTACCACTTGAATGAGTCTGAATATCTCCCATTCATCTATAGAAATGACAAAGGAATAGTTGTGCAGGGTCCCGGAGGAAAGAGAGAACATGGCCTGGCCCACTGGGGCTTTGTGTGTGGCTCTCAGGTCACAGACAGCTGCAGAACCACATAGGGATGGCCCTGGAGAAATAAACAGGAGGGTTTGAAGCTCTCTGAGAGCTTAGGGTTTCTCCTGAAGGGGAAGTTTTGAGCAGAAGAGGGATATAATTAGGCTTTTGTTCTAGCATGATCTTCCTAGCAGGTTGTTCTGGCAGTAGAGTGAGGATCCCAGGCTGGAGCCCCCATCATAGCAGGGAGGAGATTGCTCTTCTGAGGAAGAAGAGGTGGAGGATGAACTGGAGTAGGGAAGCAGGCCGGAGGGAAGTGGACATCTGAGTCAGTTCACAGTTTCACAGTAAGGCCCCACATCAGGATCACTGGGGCAATGTTTTAGGCATACTCTTGCACCATCAGAAGCCCTGAGGTGGAAACTCACACAGCTGCATCCCTGAAGAGCTAGCTGCAGCTAGGCTCAGAATCACCGACGCAGAGGGGAAGGGCAGCATGTTACCTGGCCTGAGCAGAGGATGAGGAAGAATTACTTTAACGAGTGGAAGCTCAGTTGGTGGTAGTTATCACAGGCAGAGGGACAGTATGGTCTTACAGGGATCATAAGACAGGCAGCCTAGATCCTCGGACGTTTTCTTCCTGAGGATGTGGGCTTCGACTGTCAGCCCACAGGAGCAGCCTCTCCAGATAAGCAGTCCCCGGCACTGCTTCTGGAAACCCTCTTGGGATCTGAAGGGGGAATGTGGACCTTTCCAGGAACCCCTGGGATCCCTCACCCAGGGGCAGATGCCAGAGCCAGCAGGCTCAGATGCCACACTGTCTGTGCCAGATATGTGCCTGGTATGTGGCCTAGGCATCCTGGTGTCATCACAGTAGACCCCAGGGCCCTAGAACTCAAGGATGTCAACCTGCCTCCAGCCATTGAGAGTGGGTGATGAGACAACAGAGGAGCAAGGTGTAGGGGTGCACAGCTAAGGCTGTAGGCCTCCTACACAAGGGGAGCCACTCAGAGGCCTGCATGGAATGGGCGCCCTTCCTCGCAGGCTGGCAGGCCAAGCCTAGCTGTGGGAGCTGAGACAACCTTGTGGCGGGCGAGGTCGCTCCGCACATGCACCGTCTCCACCTGGAAGTGCTTCCTGACAGCTACTCCGCAGCGCAGCGGTTCTCCTTCAATTTCCATGTCACTGCTGGGCTGCCGCTGCTCTCCTCTGTGCCTGGGAGGCTGTGTCTCTGGAGAGGTCAGGCTGACGTCGCAGGCTGTGATTGCAGCACCTTTCACCTGCTGGTTGCCTGCTTGTCTGCTACCTTAGACATGAAGTTTTTCCGTATTTGTTCTATGGTCTAAATACTTACCAAACGCCGGGTGTGTGCCCGGCACAGCGCTGGGTAATAGGGTGGACGGGGACAGGTAATAAGAAAATATGTGTTGTCATTCACCACCCCACTTACGGGTGACTCTGCACAACCAGCCAACAATTGTTTGTAGAGCAGGACCATGGAATTGAGGTGTGAATACATTATTTAAAACCCCAAAGACTTCCAAGCAGAAATAAATATTACCCCATATCTAAAACTGGGGAGGCAGACCACAGGGTGAGTGCATGAAATGAGCCCTCATCAGTCATACTAAGAAGCCAATAGATAATATCTATTATGAATAAATCAAGGAGCGGAGGTAATAAATCTTTAACAGAAACCACCAGAGTGTGATGTTTAAGAGCACGCAGGCATCTGGAGTCAGTATCCCGAGCTGAAATCTCTGTTGCTCACTGCTTATGCGAGCACCAGCTACTCACCTTCTCCATGCCTCAGTTAGCCCATCTGTAAAATGAACATGGTAATGGAGCCCACCTCAGGGGGCCTTGTGAGCTCACGGAATGCCATAAAGGATTGAGCACATGGATTGGCAGGTGATGCATGTATTTAACAAACGTTAGCCAAGGCTAAAAGCAAAACAGTTAGTGGCCTCTGGAGATCAGAACATGCAGGCCATGCTTCTCAGGATAAGCTGTCTGAATTCTTTCATTTTATAGCTATATGGGTGCATTGCATTACTAAAAATACAATATACAGGCTCTTCTGTCTAGTATTGCTCCTTCTCCCTCTTCTCTGCACCACCTTCATCCTTAGCTGTTCACCCCTAACCCCTTGCTCCCCTGCTGTCTGTCTCATCACCCACTCTCCGTGGCTGGAGGTAGGTTGGCGTCCTGGAGTTCTAGGGCCTTGGGGTCTGCGGTGATGATACCAGGATGGGTGGGCCAAGTATCAGGCACATGTCTGAGGCAGACAGTGTGGCATCTGCCCCTGGTGAGGGGTCCCAGGGACTCCTGGAGAAATCCACATTCCCCCTCTACCCATGAAGACTGCTCACTGCCTGAGGATCTGGAGGTTCAGGGCACTGGGACTTATGAACTCTGCCACTTTCAGGCTATTGGCCACAAGACATCAGTTTCTTTTCCTGAGCCTTAATCTCCTCCTCAGTAAAGATAAGAAGTTGTTAGTCCTCAAAGACTTGCTGCTTCTTCTTCCTCAGTTTTTACCAATCTATGAAACTGGAGCTATTGTGTTCTGCTTGGAAAACAGTGCACAACTCAGTGATGTAGACTCCTCCACATCAGATGAGAGAGATGTACCTCTGTCTACCACAGCTTCTGGATCTGAAGGCTTTGCCTACCCAGTGCACATCCACCCTTCTTCTAGACACTGGACCCCGGCTTTCCTTTGGGGCTCCTTCTTCTGCATCCTCTGGCCTTCTGAATCAGACAGAGCTAACCTATCACTCTAGATGTAAATGGTGAGCTGGACCTAGCTGATGAGATATAGTGTAAGATTTGGGGAGACTGCTAGGAAAGAGAAGCCAGTCTTTCTCAGCATTGCTACCATAGCATCAGGATGATATAAACCTGGACCAAAGGCCAGCCTGATATGTCAGTGGACTAAAGTACCTGCTTAGGCAGGAGCAAGATCTCCAGGGCACACTGAAGCGGGAACTGAGACTGGGCATGGTGGTGCATGCCTGTAATCCCAGCACTTGGGAGGCTGAAAACAGGAGGATCACTAGGAATTTGATCTGCGTAGTGAGACCCTAAAGACCCTGTACTAAACATTAAAAAAGAACAGAAGAAATAAAGAAGGAAAGAGAGAGAGAAAGAAAGAAAGCAAGCTGGAACATCTGGAAAATGCTTTGCAGTCAGGAGGGAGTAGGTTGCCTGAGGGCAGGAGCAGAAGGAAGAAGTACAATTTAGAGAGCATCTCTGTCCTGACTGCATCCTTTGCACACCTGGAGCATAGCATACCTGAAGGTGGACCAACCCGGAAAGTTTCAATTAACTATCATGGCAAATTTCTTCCATGCTTTTCTTTTTTGCCTTGTTATTGCCTGAATCTTTTTTGAGCTGGTTTCCTGTCACTTTTTAAAGAAATAATCTTGTCTTTGAATATTGTTTATATCCCAGAAATTCTTTCCCATGTCCCTTCTTTTTCTTTGCAAACTCTTTCAAGGGCCACCTAAACATCCTCTCCCTGAGAGCTCTTCCTCCCCGTGACCCTTAGAGGAGTTGAAAGCTGCTTCCTTGGGCTCTCACGCAGCCTGCACGCTCCACCAACGTGACAGATCACAACACTGTGCTAAGTTCTGTATCCTCCAGTCCCTAGCTGTTCAGATATTTGCTCATCTTCAGAACCCTGGCGCCTAGACCAGGGCTAGCCTGCAGTTGTGCCTGATGAATGGGGGAAACGAATGAGCACATTCATACTGTTGTGACACCAGCCTGCTTTTTTGGTTGTTCAGAAGAAATAGAAACTAATTTGTCACCCTGCTCCATGTGGATTAGTCACAGTTTAAACAGTGAGGAGGTGGTGTAATGTACATAGTGAGCTCAGTCAACACTGAAAAACAATTCTCATTTCAATGCTGAGTTGTCGGTGTGTCTTGCATGCTCGCCCTTTCTTGCCACCAAGCCCCTTTGTACTTGTGCTGGAAGCCACATGGTGGAGTGGACAGAGAGGAGGCTGGGCTCCCCTCCCACTCGGCCTCCTCTACAAACTCGTGGAGCCTCTCCATCTTCACAACAGAGGAGCTGGATCACATCAGTGAAACTCCTAAACTCCATTGAACTGTAGTAACCTCTTGCCTCAGTTTCCAGTGACCACTCAGCCCCGGCTTCTAATGGCCATGCCAGAAAATAGGCCCAGAGTTGCCCAGATTTTGCAATGTTTCAAGAAAGTTGGGAATGTAATTTTTTCTTACAAGGGAATGTTCTAAAATATGTTTTGTGGGCCAGACTACAGAGAACAAAATACCCTCCTGTACTGCTAGTAGGTGTGCACAAGAATTACACTCCTATGGTCAAAAAATTTGGCAAAAAGCTTTCATAACTAAAGATGTGTCTATCCTTTAACTACCCAGCAATTTGGACTCCTAGGAATCTCCACATCAGGCTATACAACAAGGTGTGCACAAGGGTGTTCACTACGGTGTCAAGAGCCCTGGGACCGATAACTCCCAGTGACCATTCATACAGGAGTTGTTTGCAATCACGGAATATTTTGCATCTGGAAAAAAACAGGGCATTTTTTTCTGTGCTTAAATGGAACAACGTCCAGGGTTATTCACATACTTACTTTCTTTGCCACTGAGACCTAATACCTGATACTACAATTTGAGGAAGGAGAGGTCTACCGTGGTTCAGAGATTTTTGAGGATTCTGTTGTTTCCTGGCTCCAAGGCAGGAAGGAACATGGGGAGGGCCTGGGGGAGGCGTCCAGGGCCTGAGATCACAGCAGCCAGGAAGCAGGGAATGAACAGAGATGGGGAGGAGATGCACCCCGCCAGCTCACCTGCCCCATGACCCACCTCTCATTAAGCCCCATCTCCTGAGAGCGCACACAGCTGCTGAGCTCATTAGTGGGTGAATCCACTGGTCAGTGTAGCAGCCTGTCATCCAATCATGTTAGAAATCCTGCCTCTGAGCACATGAAAGTTTTGCGGGATATTCAAGATCTGAACCATAACACATAATAAGAACAAAAGTGAATAGAAAAATGCTCTTCACACTGGAGTTCCCCAGCTGAAGAGAGCACTTTAAAAACCTACCGCTCTAGCCCTCACTGCTGAGCTGTATAGCTGAAGACACGGGGCACCCTTCCTCTCTGTCTAATTCTCTGTGTGTGTGTGTGTGTGTGTGTGTGTGTGTGTGTGTACATGCATATTCCGTAAGTGGCAGGAACCTCCTACAGGGACAAGCAGTGCTACTCAGTGTCATTGACAAACCCAGCATCTCACTAGAGCAGACTCATTAGGAGACTTATAATAGCAGAACTTCGCTGAATGTTGAATTTGACTCCAACAGCATTGAGTTATAATACTAGATCTCCCCATAACAGCTCTCTTTTCTCCTAAAACAATTGTTATTCATGTGTGCACTTTCACAATGCCCTTTTCATCTCACTGGGAGTTCTGTGAGACTGTGATCCATCTGTTTGCCCCCCACTAAATCCCTAGCATCTGCTACAGTGCCTGGTGTGTGGTAGGTTGGAGCTTAATGAGTGTCTTTTGAATCAATGACTACATAAGTCAGCAAGGTGATGCACATAAAGAATTTAGTGTCGTAGCTGGCATAGTTAAATTTCCTTTTTTGAAAACTGGAAATAAGGCAGGGATATAGTTCAGTTGCATGAGCATCTCCCTGGCAAGTGCAAGGTCCCAAGTTCAATCCCTAGTACCCAAAAAAGAGAAAAAAAAAAAAAAAAAAAAGAACCTGGAAATAATGCCAGATCCTAACTCACAAGCTCTTGATGAGGATTCAAAGACATGACATCTCTACACTGCTGCCTTCTTTCTTTCCTTCTGGTTTCTGAGGAAGTCTGAGTGACTCAGCTTAGCCCTTGAAACCAAGTCATGTAGGTCACAGGTCCAGGATGAGCCCGTAGATGGGGGTGGAGTGGTCCCTAAGGGAGAGAATTTAGCCTTATGATGTACCAGGCTCCTGTTCAGAGATTCTTGTAGGCATTTGAAATACGTTCCATAAAGTAGGCCTAGAGGGGAAGGAATACGTTTGAAATTTATTAGGCAATAAAAGCAGGATTATTAGGTAATTGCTCGAATGTGGAGGTCAGGCAAAGAAGCAGCACCGATGACATCAAGGGTTGGCTTGGGTAAAGGGTGAGCTCTCAGCTCCTTCTCCTCTGTATTGGACATGTTCTCCAGTAGCTTCACCTTGACTGAGTTAGGGCCTTGGCAGAAAATAAATAGGATAGCCTGTCTGCCTGGCCCTAGGTCTGTAGAGGAAGCTAACGGGCAGCTAACATCTCCAAGAGGTAGGGTTGTCTCCAAAAGGCTGCACGGCAGGAGCTGTGGCCCTTCGTGACTAAGTCCCAGTAAGGAATCTGGGGAAAGAAGCCCTGAAGTGGGTTTCTCCTTCCACCTGAAGTCTTACCCTGGCTCCCCGAGGGTGGAACACAACAGGAAAATAAGACAAAAGGCCCACAGGCCAAATATTACTTCCTTGAAGGAGGGTGGTTAGGAGCAAAGGCAAGAATGTCCAGTTCCCTCCTCAGAGTGAAACAGAGGGTCCACTATGTTCTGGGTAGACTACACTTTAAAGCCATAGAAACAACCTCATGCTTCAGAATGGCCTTCTGGAGGTCAAGTGCCCACCCCTTAGCCAATCACTGTAGGCAGGAGACAGAGGGCTCTGATTGACTGAACCAGGAGTTAAGGGCAGAGTCAGTTCAAAGTCAGCTTCCTGGATGAGATGGAGAAGTACAAATCTCCAAGAAAGTCAGGGTATTTTAAAACACAGTAATAGGGCCTTTGAGATGGGGGTTGAGGTTCCTGAGGGATGCAGTGGGGAGGAAGAGAACGGAATGCATGGGTGAGTGTGCGAGCCAGTAGTCAGAACCTCTCCAGGCCTGTTTCCAGCAGGAAGGAGTCAGCATTCTATAGCTCAGTCCTGAGCCACAAGCTGTTAACCAACACGTTTCTGGCTTCTCCTCTAGAGTATAGACCCCTCCTCTGCAGCAAAGACCTCAAGCCTTGCTTTATGGAGTCACCCCCTGCAGTTGGACCTAGACAAGACCTCCCTGAACCCACTGAAGTTTGCTGGAAGGTGCCACCTGGCAGAACACCAGATAACCTACTAAGTAGTGTTTTACAACCCAGGAAGCCACTGAGCAGTGATTCCCAAACTTGGCGACATGTAGGAGTCACTGAGGGAAAGCTGAGTCTATCTACCAAGAGTCTGCCTGGTGCGTCTGGGACCCAGCGGAGATCCAGAATGTTTTAAGACTTCCCAGGGACTACCATGAACTACCAGGGTTGGGTTTCACTGAGCTGGAGTAGCCAACTTCTGGATTTCACAGAAGTGCTCACAGAAAAGACACACTCTCCCTCTGCCCTACGTCTCACTACCTCCCTGTGTTTTGTTCAAAAATCAGGATGTTCTCATTTCTGTCTAACCTTGTCCCCACTCTAATGTCTTGAGGATGGGCTTTGGAAGGGAATGGTACAGCAGGAGGCTACAGCAACAGGAGATGGTGCCAGAGGTGTGGGACCTTAAGGACTGCATCCTCTGCCTGCTCACTTACTCTCTGGCTTCTGTTACCCTCCTGCTGACCCTCAGAAACTGAAAGCCAAGATAATCCTTCCTCCTTTGTCAGTATTCTTGGGATTTGGTCATGGAGATGAAGAGCTCACCAACACAGACGAGGAATGACACCAGAGCCTTTCATTTCCCAGGCTCTGAGTCTCGTGGCAGTGCCAAGAGGAAGGCTCTCCGTGCACCTAACAGCTGCGTCTGACCTGCCACCTGATGCTTTGTGTGAGATGCATCTGCCCAGTGACATCTTTATACTCCATTTGAGATTTGTAGCCTTCGCTGCTGTTTCTAAAGTTGTCTTACTTGAGGCATCTTCCACATTCATGGTCTTGATTCAATACATTCCTTCACAGTTGGCAGAATTGATTAGTTTAATTGGCATCTCCAAAAGGGAGAGAGGCAGTTCCCTGTCTAGAGGTCATTTTCAAACAGACACCCTGGAAACATTTTTTATTACCCAGACTAGGAGCCAAAATGC
This sequence comes from Ctenomys sociabilis, assembly GCA_004027165.1. Taxonomy (NCBI): domain Eukaryota; kingdom Metazoa; phylum Chordata; class Mammalia; order Rodentia; family Ctenomyidae; genus Ctenomys; species Ctenomys sociabilis. Next base: position 5,326 of record PVKA01013293.1, on the reverse strand, counting down.
AGATGGAAGACTGAACCTCCTGGAGTGGCGTTCCACAGCTGGCCATCTTCCCCCACCCTCCCTTGCAGAATTGTAGAATTTAAAAAGACTTCAAAGAGCATCTGATATGAATGCTTTATCTAATAAAACCATGCTCAGTGATACATCTCTAATTCCTGCTACCACATACATACTAAGCCTGTGGCCCAGACTATTTGAGTCAATCCTGGGATCAGACAGGAAGTTAGAGGCAAAGTTTGGACTGACTAAGGCAGGCCAGATGCAGGTACGGAAGTTTCAGATCCATAATTTTTCTTTCTCTGTGTCACCCACTGGTGATGGGAGTGCAACAGGGGACAATTTGTGCATCTTATTTCATACTTTCAAAGACAATTTGGCAGGTTCTTTAAAAAAATCTAAACATATTCTTACCACGTGATTAACTGAGCTCTTTGGTTTGTACCTTAATGAAAACCTATGGCCATATAAAAACTTGCATGGATGTTCACAGCAACGTTATTCCTAATCACCCAAACTTGGAAACAACCAAGATAGTCTTTAGTAGATGAGTGGGTAAACAGTGGTATATCAGACAACAATATGTCATTAGCAGGAAAAAGAAATAAGCTTGAAACCATAGAAATCATAGAAGGGACTCGGCGACACAGTGCAGTGAGAGAGCCCTGGCCTTGTGTGCATGAGGCTCCCAGTCAGATCCCCAACACCGCACACGCATGTGCACACACATACACATGCATGCATGCACACGCACACATACACGTGGACATGGACAAAGGAGAACCTTCAGGGCACATTGCTAAGTTAGAGAAGCCAATCCGAAAAGGCCTTATACTATATAATATTCTGTGAAAGGCAAACTATGGAACCAGAGAAAGATCAGCTGCAGGGAGGGAGGAGAGATAAACAGGTAGAGCACAGGAGGTTTTTCAGGGCAGAGAAACTACTCCGTGTAATTCTGTAATGGGAGGATACAGCATATCACATTTGTCTAAGCTACACAACTTACAACATTGAGAGAGGAACCTAACGTAAGCAGTGGACTTCCCATGGTACTGATGTGTCAGTATAGCTTCCTCAGTTTTCACAAATGAACTGCTCCACTAAGGGCTGCTGACACTGGGTGGGGAGGGCCTGGCAGGTGCAGGACACAGAAAGATCTCTGGGCCTGCTACTCAGTTTGGCTGTGAATCTGAAACTGCTTTAAAAACTAAAGCCTGTGAAAAAGGAACACAAAGTATTAAGAATAAATGCAGCTTTTGTTTTCATGGGCCTTAGAACCCAGTGAGAGAAAACCATCACAAGCGACAGCCTAGCAATTGCACCTGCAGAACTGGGACAGCAAAGGAAGGCATGGCTAAGAAGTCATAATATGGGGGATCTTGGCCTGATCAGGGAGATTAGGCTTCTCTGAGAGAGAGAGTATCTGTTGATCCCCAAGGACAGGGGACACAGAAATCCAATACACACAGCTTTGCAGCTTCTGCTTTTGCTCAAGGTAACCTCTTTCTCTCCAGCCTGGAAACTACAACATTGGAGCCATCCTCATCTTCCAGATGAGGAGTGGGGGCTCAGAGAAACTAAAGGATCTGGCCAGGGTTAGAGAACACTATAGCAGAATGACATCTGGAACTGCTGACTGCTGGCCCACTTGATGGCCATGCTGCCCAGCTCAGGGCGTGGCTAGACCCACCTGAGGATGCTGTTCTGGATGGACAAGGTCAGCCCCAGGACTGTAAGAATGGCAAGGTGAGGACTCCCAACAGGAAAGGGTTTATATCCTCATTGGAAGGGCTGAAGCCTGTTCCTGTCACCTCTCCTCTGGGTGACCCTGTTAGTTGTCAATGATGAGATGGAAACCTGAAGAGTGAGGCAGAGAATATGCAGCTTGAAAAACAAAATAAAAAGTCAGGAAAATACAGAAAGAGGAGGGGAGACACTCAGCATTCATCAGGTGCACATCCTCATCCTTTGGCATGTAGCAGGCCCAAATGTTCCGCAGTGTACAGCTATGGCAGAGAGTGAGCAGACAAGCAGCTGCCTGGTGCAGCTGAGAGGCTATTTGGAGAAGCCCAATAATAAACAAGCACAAAGATTAGACTATAGCAAAGAAGAAATCATAGCAAGATAAAAAGTATGGGGTGAGGGCTGGGGAATGTAGCTCAGCGGCACAGTGCCCACTTGGCAAGGGCAAGGTCCTGGGTTCAATTCCTGGTACAAAAAAACATAAAAACAGAAAGTATGGGGAGAACACTTTTAAAGGGACTCTGTGAAGAAATGACACGTAAACAGGGGGCCTGAGGGATGAGCAGGAGCCAGCAATGGGAGGAAGATCTGGGGAAACAGCTGGCAACAGCAACAGCCAGCGTAGAGATCTCAGGGCTGGGGTGAAGAGGGCACTTGAGGACCAGGAGGGAGGTGTCTGGGGCTGGTGTGGAGTAAATATGGGCAGCGATAGGTTAGATCTGAGAAAGGCAAGTCAGAGCAGAGGGTCTGCCCCGCAGCTGAAATTCTATTCATCCACGCTCAGTGTCCCTTTTGATGCGGAGCTTTTATTCCACCCATTGGTACTGGTGCTTCCACTAGAGCAGGGACTGCAGTAAGCCCTTTAACCACATTATCTCACTTAATGCACCAAAGCGGCCTAGTAGGAGGGCACAATCTGAAAGTGACATTGCTTGTTCGATTTCAGTAACCAGCTCAGCTGTTCTTGGGAAATGGCATCATCTCTGTGTCAGACCAGGGCCCAGGAGCCTGCTCGGTGCAGCCCACGTAGAAGGTGATCCGAGAGTCCTGGGTGTAAAGCTGGGTTCTCTGGCTAGAGTCCCTTCTGGAGGCAGACTGGCTCATGAGCAACAGCTATGGCCCGCAAGTGACTACAGTTAGATGTGAGAAAAAGCTCAAATGCAATTCCCTGCAGACTCCTCCAGGGACAAGGTGAAAGGGAAAGAGACACCAAATAGCTCCTTTCTGCTCATGACTATTTGAGTTGCTGCAGTTGACTCGAATAGTGATTACTGAGCACCTACCTACTGTATGCCCCACCTGAGGGAAATGGGGGGGACCCATAGTTTAGCTTCTTATGGCTGAAATCCCCTGCCTTGGCTCAGGGAAAAGTAGATCTCTCTTGCAAATTCCTCTGCCTGCGAGGAATGCCAATTTCGTATTAACAAGAAAAAGAAATATGTGCTGACAGAGGAAGGGGTTATGAAGCAATACCAAGCGCCTGCTTGCTTGGAACTTACATTGTAGAGGAAAAGCAAAGAGGAGACTGAAGGAAAATCAAGAAAATGAAAAAGAGGAGGGCTCTTGTGATCTGGGGTCAGGATAGTTCTCTCTGAGACAGGACCTCTGATGGGGTTCCTGAGAGAATGCAGAGAGCCAGCAAAGCATTAAAATTTCTGTATGGAGCACATCAAATTTTCCACACCTTCAGTCACTGAGATGTCACTGAGGACTAGAGCAAGGCCAGTGCAACAGGAGGCAGTGCGAGGTGAAAGCTACAAGTCAGGCCTGACCACGCAAGCCTTTCCTGGGTTATGCTAATGTCTTGGGAAGCCATAGGTGAGGGAGAGCAGGGCAGTGAACCTTGGTCCATAGAAAGACACTTGCAGTTGCTCCCTTCACCAGCGCTGTGCTCAGGGCTGTGGAGGCACAGGACAGAATTTTGCAGCATTGTCTACCTATGGGAAAACTGTACAGCTACTGCCCCCATAGCACAGATGTGGACAATTCATGGCAAAGTCATCCACAGTGCCTGAAAGGTAGGAACAACCCAAATGTCCATGAATGGATAAGCAGAATGTGGTGTATTCATTTAATGGATATAATACAATTTTTTGAAATCTTTATTTATTACACAGTCTTGCTATGCAGCTCAGACTCATAGTAATCCTCTTGTCTCAGCCTTTCCAGGGCTGGGATTACAGGCATGCACTACCACACTTGTTTCAGTGGCAGTCATGGCAGGCCCCGGGTTATGAGACCAGCACAGTAGTAATCTTCCTGTTTTCAGCCTCCCAAGTGCTGGTATTATAGGTACATGTCACTATGCCCAGTCTCAGTCGCCCTCTCAGCACACCTCAGGCTGGAGCCAGCATGTGGGGATCCAGCTCTGGCCCCTGCATCTGCCTAAGCAAGCATTTTAATCCACTGGGGTATCTGGCTGGCTTTAGCGTATGGGGATTGGACCCCAGTCCTTGTGCTTGCCAGGCAGGGGCTTAGACAGCTGAGCTATCTCCCTAGCTCTATATAGGCAATGGCATTCTGATACATGCTACAACATGGATGAAAACTCAAAATAGGGGAGCCAGGGAGATGACTTCCCTGGCAAGCACAAGGGCCTGAGTTCAATCCCCGGTTCAAAAAAAAAAAAAAAAAAAAACTCAAAATAGCTTAAGTGAAATAAACCAGTAACAAAAGGGTGAACATATGATTCCATTTACGAGGTACCTGGGATAGGCAGTGTTCAGAAACAATACCTGTGGTTGCCAGCAGTTGGGGTAGGGGAGGAATGCAGGCTTACTGTTAGTGGATATGGGTTACAGCTTGGGATCAGGAGAAAGTTGCGGAGGTCGACCTGGTGGTGTTTGCAAGGATGTGAATAGGTAATGCTGTGGAACCACACACTTCAATATAGTTAAAATGTTAAGTTTTATGTATATTTTAACAATAATTTTTTAAAAGAATGGAATTCTAGGCAGAAGTAACAAGTGCCAACTCCCTGACCCAGGAACATGTCTGGTGTCCTGAAAGGCAGTGCTTTGGCTAACGTGGCTGGTGCACAACGGGGAGAGTAAGGGCAGAGGTAGATCATACAGGTCAGTGCAGCATCCTGTGGTTCTCTCTCAGAACTTGGGGGTGAGGTCAGGAGGCTCTGGAGGGAGGTGAGTAAGTGCTGGGACTTGAAGCGTTTGGCAAACTTTGGACAGAAATCCAAAGCAAGCAAGCCCTAAGGAGGAGTCTCCTCTGAATCTGGGGAGGCAGTGGTAAGTCAGCAAGACATGGAGGGTGAAAAACACTTGCAGATTTAGAGGAAGAGGGGACAGAAAGCTGCGGCAGTAAGACCTGCGGAGGCCAACACAAAGGAAAACCTGGGGTCAGCCAGGGACTGTCATAGGCCCGGGTAGGGTGGTCAGGGGCACAGTCTGCTCAGCCTAGCCCCCGACCTGGAGCTCAGCTGCAAGGTTTGCAACCGATATTAGTTCCCCAAACGGAACGCCCACTGCCCTGCCTGGGGCTGGAAGAACTGGAAGCAGGAGTCCTCAGCTCACGACTCCCCACGGAGGTCTGCGCCTGGGCCGGGCAGGAGAAGCAGAGAATAAGGAGT